>OZ025283.1:7732500-7857500 GCA_964019165.1 Mastigias papua | reverse complement strand
TTTGGCCACATTTTGCTGCCCGTCTATGGATTGAACACGTCCAAACAAAACAAACATAGACAAACTTAAAGCAAACATAGACTTAGTCCTCATCTTGTATGCCGTATAACAATTCGTGAATTCGATTACTTATTTATTTGTTAATTAGACCTTTTTCATTCAAACCTTGTTGTATAGTTATATTGATTTGTACGAACGTTTAGATTTTAGAAGGTGTCTGTTCTCGTTAAACATTGATGGTGATGGTAAACCATTAGTTACTTGTACACTTTTACAGTACTATTCTTGCTGTATTATCACTTAACTTTCCATCTTTTCCTTCACTTTGACCTAATGGGTAGGCCTGTCCAGTTTATGGACCGGGAGCCCATGGGACTATCAACCCGCCCTTTTCCCAGTCATCCTCATTGGCTCGGTTTAAAGTGAAGAACCAACTAGCTACTTGTAAAATTTTATCTATACTTCTGGCAGCATTGCCAATAAGGGATTCCATTGGTAATTTCAAACCAGAAAAAGCTTTTTAACTGGTTTTACCTATTTTGTAAGCATCACTTCATTTTTCTTGACAGGATTAGAATTCTCTTACGCACAGTCACCTAAAGTTCTGCAAGGAGTTGTCATGGGCATATTTCTTATGAGCACTGGACTAGGGTCGTTTTTCGGTAGCGCACTAATCCAGATCGTCAATTCTATTAGCTATAAGGTGTCGAAAGTGAACTGGTATAATGGTGATGACATAAACCAAGGTAAACTTGACAACTTTTTCTATCTCTTGGCTATTTTGCTTGGCATCAACTTCTTGGTGTTCTGTGCAATAGCCGCACGATACACATACGTCAGTGATGCGTCTCTGAAGAGAGATGAAGAAGATTGGGGAAGAAGAGCGGTTGGCTCACCGATTGCCAGCATTGATGATTATATAGATAGCAATGAATATTTTGAAAATGACTGAATACGTCATAACTTATGAATTGTATGCAAGTCAAATTTGCGCTCAAAGTTTTTTGTACTCGTATGGTCACGTTTAGCAGCTATGATTAGATGGGCCTACTGGAGATTAGCTTGGAAAGCGTTAAGTATAGCAGCCATTCATAGTTAGTTTTACGGAAGCCCGATACACGAATCGAGTCTTCTGATCATTCTCCTATTGAATTAAATATAGATTGTATAGAGCCAGTATGTGACTGATATTGCTATAGCCTGATCTGTAAAGCTGGAATTTGGCCCGGTGTTGGGTGCCTTGAAGACTCGTTTGCCCCCGAACGACAGTCTTTTTTGCATTGGATATTACATAAGTGTTTGACATGTGCCCGTTTCATCTTCATACCTCAGGCATGAAGAACAACCTGAAGGCACAAACTAGAATACAAATCTAAGAGCCTCGAATTAAAAAGGCAAACAAGTAGTTTCAGAGGACTGTGTAAATACATATATAAAAATCAACTATCTATAGATCATACTAATTATATAGAGTTATATATAGAAATATATAGAATATATAGAATATATAGGTCCGATGTCACCTCAAACGTTTACCGAAGCTATTTTCGGATCCAACGATCGATTTTAATGTAGTTCTTATCTTGAAAATAAGTCGTAGTCGAATTTTCCTTTAAACCGTATCTGTTGAAAGCGAGGGTTGCAGCGAGAGTTCCAATTTGGTCTTCCATCTAGAGTTTAAATTTTGTGGATAGGAATGTCCACACGCTAGTCAAAGAATCGAATCTCCTTCCTGGCACGTTTTCTATTAGCAAGAATTTGTGTAATACACCAGTCTGGACAGACATGCAGTGCAGATAGGACTTAAATGCATAAGTTTTCACAGGTAATTACTAAGCTAAAGAAATGATGGGCTTGGGTGAAAATTATAATTTTATATGTTTAATCCAATATTGAACTTTCTTAAATGTTTGAGAAGTCGAGTTAGTACTGCTTTCTTACAACCCACTTTTTTTAAAAAATTGGCGTTAACATGAATCCAAACAACGGCTGCACAATTTTTTATAGGCAACTGTTTTATAAGGAACCTACATCAGCTTTTAATGCTAAGGACAATATCTCTTCAGATCTCAAGAGCTTTTCAATTCCAAATGTTTTCATTACTACATGCAATCGAAGATTAAGAAGTCAAGTTCACATAAAATGTGTATTACTCTCGCATAGGTACTCGCAGGCGGATTTCCTTTGAAATTTGCGACGTCCAAAGTTTCCCCTCTTAACACTGAACACTTACACTGTCTATATCACCATATATGCAGTTAAAACTATGGTAAAAGTCAAGGAACTGTTAAGGAACTTTTAGAACTAGAATGTGGCCAAAAGAGGTCCAAAAGTAGGAACTTTTATAACTAGGCTTTGTACGAAGTTCCTTATAAAAACGTGTAGATTCAAGAAGTTCCCACACTTCCTCCGACGGAGGCGACACAACGAGAAACAGTCCAAAAATTGACAAAAGAGGCTAGGGTCACTGAGGCTAGTAGGTGGAGTTTTTGTACATATTGAAACTGTAGTGTCAAATTAGAGATCGACTTTAGCATTCATGATGGTCAATTAAAGCAATTAAATTATATTTTTGCAGGTAATTTAGAGATTATGTAAATTATTTGTTTTGAATGAGCACTATTGAATTACTTATTGTATGCTATTATGTATGAGATCGTTGTAGCTGTGTCATGCCTACTTAACTGCAGAGTCGTGGTATTCTCATTAGCAATGCTCATTTTCACGCATTTTTCACAAATCTAGACAAGATTTTCGAATGGCGATTTTTGTCAATAAATCAGACAACCGGGCTCAGTAGATCACTTGTCAAATCGTCGAGCCCAAAACCTCTGACACATGAAAACCTCTGAGGGGCCCTTAGGAGCAAGCACCCTGTCGATAGGGGGCTAGGGAGCTTCAGGGTACTGGAGAACTTCAGCCCCTCCCCCATTTTTTGCCAACCATCGATTTTTCTATATTTTACTAAGCAGTTTTTTGGTTGTAGCCCCCACGTTTTATTTGTAGCCCCCCCCCCCACTTGTTATTTGGTAGCGCCGTGCCTGGGGTGCTACGCTTACCCCAACCTATCTTGATCATCCCATGGATTCCCAAGTTTCTTGTACTACTGAATACAAATTTGAACATTTCATCAAAGATTTCCATCATCTGATAATGCCTGTGCAGCTGCTCATTTAAGAAGCCTTTTTTGAGCTTTCTACGCATGTTCAAACATGAAATGTTGGAGGAAATGTTGAATGAAGTGGGTAAACGCATCCAACATTTCAAAAACGGCATTTGTTTTTTATCTCGATCCAACTTCATTCAACATCGCTCGCAAATGTTGGATGATCCAATATAGGTGGCCAAACGCGTCCAACACTTCGCCCAACATTTGTTTTGAAGATGTTGGATCAAATTTTGGATGCGTTTGACCAGGCTTTAAGATGGAGATGTGAATACAAAAAGTGGTACAAACATTGCTCATTACTACCATAATGCATTGCGTGCCACAGTAAATAACATGATTAGGGGGTGAAGGCTTTGCGAGCTGACGCTGATTTTTGGCTTACGTTTCAACGGCTACGAACCCAAAATTTTCCCAGACTTTTTCCCAGACTTTTTCAAATGATGGGATAAATACTGAGATTCCTGAGCGAAACATGCTTAAGGCAAAACATTGTGAGCACTACGCGACCTCGTTTTATTGCTTGAGGATTTCACTATTATATCTAACTCGTACCATTAACATAAAATGGTATGGAACAACACGCACTTGAGGTACACCAGCTCCAACAAATGAGTTTCTTTCTCCGTTACCGAGGGCTCCTTTGCATGCTCACACTCACGATTCAAGGAGATCCTTTCCCAAAAGTGGTAATAAGGCACTCAACTTCGATGCCGGATTCTCTTACAATTGACAATGCTTAGATTGTTGTCTGTGCATCAGACATGTGAGAGGTGATCTGTTGATAGCCCTAAAACTATGGTAACTTAGCCGCTAGCCTACAGACCCGATTATGACATTTTGTCAGATTTCCTCTCATACACGTTTTTTTATAACAAACAAACATTCTCCCCTCAGCCTGGATGTTTCTTAATATCTTGTCAAATCCAGCTTTAGATGTTTCGTAAGTGTTTCTTAACATTCTTGAAATTTCCTATAGCAACAAGGCAACTGTGAGACAAGAAATTGAAGTTTTAGTTGAAAACATTTGAGAGTGCTATACGGACGGGCAGACGCTACAGAAGCAATGCACTGGAATAAATAGACTGACGCAGGAAATATATTGAAACTAAATCAAAGAAATAGTGATACGTCTACTGCTTTGATTTAAAATATACGTGATGTTTTCGACTTTTCTAGGTCTCAAATACCCAGTATTGGACTTACTTATTAGCATTTTGAGCAGTCCAACAATAGTTTCCTGTAACTTCTGTCATATGAAAATTGTGTATACGTTATAGCCTTCTGTTTGGTGTAAAGACTTGTGAGCGAAAAACAGGAAGGCTACTGTTTTAGGAACAAATGAATTAAACCCCCTTTTATCTGCTCAAAAGCATTTCGATAGGTTAAAGCTTGATATACATCTGTAGGAGAAGACCGTGAGTCCCTGTTTTCAAAGCCGTAGTCTTGTCACTTGTTTGTGCTTCCGTTAATTGCTATTTTCCGAACAAAAACATAAGGATGGTAACAATAAGCAAGGTCGTTCCAGTAGAAATATAATCTTCAAGACCACCTTAGTCATGATCTCTTTTCATTTTTTCCGAACAAAGCATGTTTACGTGTAAAGCTGGTGACAGTCCATAACATGGCCCAGGAGCCGGAGACGTGGAGCCAGATTTGGATTAGGGGAGAGGAGAGCGCAGAAGTACATATGTACTCTGATTTGTTTATCAATATTGTCAATAAAAAGCTTTCCTAGCCCCTCCTCTATGGTGCCTGCCCAGGAATTACAACTTCGTGCTCTGCGTTGAGTTTAGATATATCTTCAGCTTCGTCCTCACCTTAACAGCCTCTCAAATCTAGGTGTTGGACGATACACCACAGACTATTTGAAAACGAAAGAGTAACGAAACTATGTGTCATACCATTGAGTGTCATCATATATAAATCTAGATACCAACCATAAAATCAACTGCTTAACTTTTCGCGTTCAACGTCATGAAGCACTCTTCAAATGACCGAATTTTCTGTTGAAGCTAATAAGAAACGCTAGGACTAACAATTAATATCATATTGTGGTATCAAGACCATTAATTCACTGATTTTCCTAAGGAATGAACATTTTTCCAGGTTTTCCAGGTTCTGTGGCAGCCACGTATTATTCTATATCTAGTAATCCATGGGAAGGTTTTTCCTCTTTGGAGATACACACATTCGTGCTTGCAAAAATGACAACAAAGAAAATACACACTTGCAACCCATTACATGTACTTTTTATGAGGAACCCAGCACAAGGCTTACTTCTAAAAGTTCTTTATTTTTGGGCCTCTATTGGTCGTATTTTAGTGTTAAAAATCCTCAGTAATATCGGAAACAATCAGAGACGTAAGGTAGAAAGCATTTGAAAGGTTGGAAAGGCGCGGGAGTTCTTAACAGTTCCTTAATTTCCAGCACACAATTAGTGCATTAAAATGGTACGGACACAAGGAAAGCATTGATTTCTTGAATTTTGCCTTTAATTTTGCCATTAATCAATGAAAACACATGCATAGCCAACAATCTTTGAGAGTTTTGGCTGTAAGTGAATGGAACCAGCTTCCTGATTCTTGATTGTTTGGTGTTATAAAAATTGTTCAAACTGAAATGGCTAAGGGAATTTTTCTTTAGTAGCATAAGTTCTTTAATATTTCGGCATTCTACATATAGGTTCCCTATAAAGAGGTTCCTTATAAAAAAAGCGTGTGTATGATAAGGTGATGACACCAGCTTCATACCTCTGGAGTTTTTGTAATGATTAAAGTGCTCCAAATTGAAATTCTTAAGTCCTGTCTTAAGTAGCAAAAGTTCGGTAAAATTGTTGGCCTGCTACATGATCTGTTTTATGAGGTACCGCTTTATAAGGAACCTGCATGCAGAAGGTCAAAAAACCTAAGGAACATTTGTCTTTCCAATATTTCTATCGATGCAAAGAATGGAGGATTAGGCAGCCAAATTTGCCTAAATTGTGCGTAGACTACTTGTAGCAAGTTGTTAATAGGCAAGTTACTGGCAAGTTTCCTGTGAAATTTGCTGTAACCGGTACCCTGTTCTAGCACAGACCGCTCAATGTCTATTGCATTTACAGTGGGGTTGCATTTACAGAGCTATTAAAACATGGCGTTGTGCTAGGTTTTGCAAGATAAAAAAGATGTACGAAGAGCCACCTAAAAAGAGCAGGCAAACGTGTAGAGATATTTGGAGAGGCCAAGGACCCTAGGCGGTCATCAATGGTTGTCGGCCAATGGGTTATTGTACTGGTGATGAGCCGCGGGAATTTCTTATGTTACATTGAAATATGATCTTTAAAATCAAATGTGCAAAATGAACAGTAGATTGAACGCGTTGGAGTTTACTAATGGTTGAGTGCTGAAATAGTGGACGACATCGACAGTGAAACAAGGAATTCTTGCAAGGAGAGAGAGCCGACAGCGTATGATTCAGTGATTTTATGCCGAAAGATGTAACATGCCTAGGCCAATGTTTGTTGTTCACGGTATTAGTGCAAGGGAGAGATATGACGGCGTTGCAGCTAATCTCTTCGAAGTAGAAAATGAAAGGTTTGTAGTACAAATAGTCTTTGACACACGTCCCTACGTAGTCTCTGGCTTATCACAAATATGTGAAGTTTATGTCTATGTAAGTGTGGTATTTAGTAATAGCGATAACATTGTTAGTGACGGTTAGTTAGACTCTCTGCTACCAATGTCCGCAAAGTGTAGCTGAATATGTTTCGGTAACCCCTCACAGTTATTCATAACTGTACATAAAAACCAAAATACCCAGTTGACCTTTTGTAGCTTCAATTGCGTCCATACGGTTGGCAGGACAGTCGTTTCATTATAACTTGTGCATGTTCAACGTGCCACCGTGACTTATCCAACGTGGTGTCATTACATCCGCGTTTACAGGGACCTCACTACTGCATTACGTCCCGAATTATTTCCGTATTTGTGGTACTTATCGTTACACTATTTGTGTGGCCAGACTTTAACTAATGTACAGTTAATGGCCAACCACAAGGATGCATTGTGTCATGAGAGATTTTTTGTACCCAGCCTAGTACTGATCCAGCCATAAATTTTCTGACATCTACTGTTGTTATGAAGTGTTATACTTGAACTTTGACTGCTATTTCGTGACGACCTGTTAAGTATGTCCCAGGTATTGTGTAAGTAGATTTCAGCAATAGCAGAAGAGCTTCTGAGACCAAGAGTTCAGCTTTACGGTGTTATAATGGAGTTGTAGAGCAGCACTAGCAGAGAGCATTGATTAGAATAACAGTTTGTTCTGCTATCTAAGAGCATTGAGCAAACCGTAATGATTTTATTGTCAGCATGGACTCCTGAAAAGGTAATAGTTTAGGAGCCAAAACAGCCGACATTACGTCTCCAGTTGTTTGGCGTTTTCCATTGCACGTTGAGTACCCCCTTTAAAGCAAAATATGCCAAGCTTTGCATGCAGCTTCGAATTGGCTTTCATCGAGAGACAGAATCAGATAACTTCTCTTCTTACTAGGCCAGTAGCCTGGGGTGGCATGGGGGGCAAGGCCCCCTTTTGACTTCCAAACAAGTGGCTCCGCTCCCTTAGAAATAGAGCAATCTATCTCTTTTCAGCATCAGTTGACATCATTTGACAGACTTTAATACAAGTCAGTACATTTGAACACCACTGGGGCTCCTCGACCCCCCAGGTGATTGATATTCGTTTCGCTCAGATTACGTGTGCCACCCCCCCTCCCTAACAAAATTACGTTGGTTACGGGCTTGGCTCTTAGTAGATAAAGTACTGAGCTTATCATACTGGAATGAGATTGTGCGAGAGTACTCTGCTGGAAGTTGCATACCCAAAGTTAAGACTATATTTTGCGGCGTATGGATCCCTGACAATATGTACAATACAATAAAACCTCATTGGCTTTTAGCCCCCACAGTTTTTGTCACTTAGGTTTTGAAGTTGTCTGATTGTGGTAGAGCCCACGGCAAATTGGCTTCTTCAGTCTTTCATGCCAAACGAATGGAAGTTTATTGAAAAAATATTCCATAGGTGTATTGTATCCAACATCCTGACTTTAGATTGCATTACCCAGGCCATCAAGTCTACCTTTTTGGTATTGTAAACCCACGCAATCTCGTGATTGCTCATCTCAATTTCCCTTGTACATTTTATGTACACATTGTTTATAATAAGGTGTTTTGTAAGAAAGCCGTGGTCAAGTGCTCAAAAAGGTTAGGAACTTCAATAGCGGATTCTGAGATGTAAGAAAGCAGATAAGTTCATTTGCAGTTAATTTCGCAATTTTTACTCAATACCGTCATTTCTGTCTGTCCGTCCATCCGTCTGTCCGTCCGTCCATCCGTCCGTCCGTCCATCTGTCTGTCTGTCTGTCTGTCTGTCTGTCTGTCTAACTAACTAACTAACTAACTAACTAACTAACTAACTAACTAACTAACTAACTAAACTAACTAAATCATCAAGAAGCTAGAAAACTTTCAGTCCTGAGCCAAAAAACTTTCTTTAAAAAAGACGTGTATTGCTAAAATGAATGCCTACCTTTTACTGAGAGGAAGATCTATTGTCCGCATAAGTAATTTATTAGTAATTTCCAATACGCTACGGCTGCCTTGTGAACCCAGTCCCTGGTTTTAGTTTGGGCACTTCGTCCCGTTCTTCTTCTAAGGCTTATGGAATAGGCTTAAGTAATAGCCTCAAGTTTTAAGACATTTTTGGCCCATTTGATTTCAGTCCATATTCTAGTTACTAGACTCTTCGGAAAATATGACAAAATTGCGACCAGTCTACTTGATGGGGACCCCCAAAAACCTACCGCTACTGTGACATTTAGCGAACATGTTGTTAACGTTATTAGGGTAGGTCAATGTGAACCCCATTGATTCCAAAGCCTCATCTTCAGGTATTTATTTTCACTACCATGTTCGGCATGGATTTACATCGAAATGTTATTTCAATGATGCAGTTGGCTGGCCAACTGGAACACGCAACAATCGACAAAAACTAACTGGTCTCCAGTCCGCCCCAACTTATTATGAAGTAGGGTGTTAAACCAGCTATTTTACTACTTAATGTGGCATTATGAGGGTAAAGTTAAGGTTCCTCTGGATTTCCTCTGTTAAAGTTGAGTGGTAGCTTTACCCTGCTTGAGGTCATCAGCCAAGGTAATTACCCTAATTCGGTCACACGAAGTTAGCACTATGCAATGAACTCTTTATGTTGAGAGAACTAAAGTGGTCTTCAAAGCTTAGCGAATCCTACCCCCTCATGTTCCGTTTGATGCCTTTGGACCTTAAATAACTGTCCCTACCAACCCTTTGCGTGGAAATGGCATATTTAGAGGCATTTCTGGCCTCTCGACCAAGAAAGCCCGTTTCTAAGGATACCTCTTCATGCAATATTAAGAAGGCGTCGTATCTTAGTCACTTGGAGAATTATCTTGTCTCCACAACAGAAAACGAACACCATTTGATTTATTGATAATAATGGACTTTTCCCGTATGAATACAAGAGCTAATTAGGTATATAGAGCAATAATATTTCCTTTTTGAAAAGATCTTACGGGCCCTTTGTAGGACTTTAGCTCACCAGTTCCAGATTCACCTTGGTAAATCTCCTCGAAATCCGAGGATAATGTATTAAATGTCTTTGTTCATCCTTGTGTTAACTTCCATTTCAGGGATTTTGAGCTATTCAAGAAACAATGCCTTACTTTTGTCAAGGTAACCACAGTTAAACTCTTTGAGTAAGGAATATCGCCAGCCACATGATATCGCTTATATAGTGAAGAGCTTCAGTGTATTAACTTGAATTTTATTCTTATGCAATTTCACACTTTGTAAGTCAAAGGGGACATACGGTCACTGCCAAAAGTCTTGAAACACTTACATTACTTTTGACACACAAAACAAACTCCCCTACTCCCCCTCAGAACATTGTCGAATTAATCAGGGATTTCTCGCAGCAGACTCATCGATTTGCTGTCAAATAGCACTCTAGCAACTATGCTTTTACCCCAACATTGTCTTAAGGGGGGGAGGGGATCACTAGCCGTCAAATTTGACTGGAAATTTACTATTGCCAAATAGACTGCGTTATTCAAGGGTGTTGCAAGGACTTTTGGTACTGATTGTAGGTTGTATATATGGCTTCTCTTCGTGCTTACGTCATTAAATGGCTATGTGGATGGGCAATACTATGATTGACATTTTGAGGATTTGCGATTTGTGTTGTTTAATTTTTAGTAGCCTGTACTTATTAGTTGGAAAGGATAATCTTCTGTTTCTCAAGTGGCCCCGTGACAAAAATTAATTGCCCAACCCTGCATTAGTCTCATTACGTAATGAACTTTTCATTACTACATTTTCAAGTGAGAATTTGTCCTTTTGTTTCACTGTGAGGTGCAGTTGGCCTCTTCAAGCATATATCAAGTCACAATTGTAGCCTAGGTTTTGTGAAGACAAGGCGTTTCACTGCACTTTGATGAAAGCTTTTGCCATCTTTTGAGATATTTCTGGTTTTATTTGAATTTACAGGCGGGGAATTTATACAAACTGCAGGAGCTGATTTCAAAATGGAAAAAGAACAGAAAGGTTCCCTTCCTAAGCCTTATTTTGAGTGCAATTTATAAAGTGAAATTTGTATTTAGGGAGCAGTCATTATTTATGGCCGGGGTGGGGACTGAAGATAAAATGGTGGGGTAACTGAAAAAATAAGCTGTGGAAGGTGGGGTAGAAGAATAATTGTTGACCACGAGGGCAGTGTAAAAACATATAACATATTTAAGCATAAAGGCACACTTGCTTTACTGTTCTCCTTCGGTGAGGTAGAGGAAATTTGACTTTAGCAATTGGTGGGGTAAATCTTTTTTGAGGGAAAATAAAGCTTTCTCTTCAGTTCCCACCCCAGCCATAAATAATGACCGCTCCCATAAGTAGATTGATAGTCTTGAATATATATATTCTTATATTATTGTGATGTATCCGATACTCTAGAAGGCCAAGTGCCTCAAGAACCATTTGCAGTAAAAGAAGGATATTTATGCCCTTGCGCTTTGAGTATTCTCCATTGACGGTGTTTGCTTTTTAGTCAAGTAATATGTGCATTACAGTGTATATGCTTGTAAATGTGTACATCATATCCTTCAACTTTTTTAATGTTTGAAAGAAGATAGTGACCTTCTCTTGGATTTTTTCCGTAGGTGGTATGCATGAATTTTCAAGACCCGGAGTCAGGTGATACCCCACTAATGATGGCTGTTGTACAGAATCACAAGCAGGTTCGTTCTTGCAAGTAGTTCATACTATCGTTGTGTTTATTCTATTTCTGGTCGTCGAAATCTCGCTAGTCTCTTTAAGGGAATGATCTGATGATCTGTGAACGCATCGTGGTCTTCCGGTGCCTTTCAATAAAAATCTTTGACTATCGCATGAAAATACGGAAACATTTTATTACATGTTATGGAACATTCGCCCTTTTCTTGCGATACTGAACTTCTGTATTACCAAAAGCTTTGATTGAATTTGATGTACGTCCAGTCCTTTTTAAATTTCAAATGCAACTTTGGTTGGTAATTACGAAGGAAAGTTGAAGAACTGAAGATGGTTATGTGACTGTATTTGAGAGCAATAAAATTACGCTTATGAATGGCTCTGATCTTAGAGCTCAAAATCGATATTATTTAATTGTTGCAATTGTATGTCATCCTCTGACTAAAACTGTCTATCTTAGCCATAGATTAGGAGTAACATATTATCTTTCCACTGATCTAGGTAGGGGAAGCTACCAATGACTTTCTCGTTTCCTTTAGATGTTACTGTTTCTCTTGAATCAAGATGTTGATCTGACTCTGAGGAATAAGGATATGAAAACAGCGGTTCATATTGCTAATGAAGACTTGCGGACAATTATGTTATCTGGTTGGTCGCTATATTAATGTGGTTGTTGACAAGTAATATCTTGTAGTTTCGTCATTGAATCTTGCAACTGGTAATTAATGGGTGACCTTCGTGTAGGCCTTCGTAGTGGGTGGGGGGGCGGTAGGGTGTTACATTCCCCTGGAAAACTCTTCGACGGCAAATCTTTACTGTTATCGGGTATTGTTGTGATTTTTCGCTAAACCATGTGTCCCGTCGGTGAATTATGCAGCTTTCACAGTTATTCCAAATAGGCCAAATATGTATCTAGCATGCTCTCTGGAATTTCTGCAGCGAAGGGAAAAGTTTTGGTTGTGCTAGTTCGTTTTATTGAATTTCGCACTGGGAACTTATCAAAGACCACGCCTAGTTTGAGATGCGACGCCCATGTCTTGGGCAAAATTTTATTTCACACACCACTAGCTACATCATGTTTGCGGCGTCCCTGCCTTCGCGATAGCAAATGAGTTTGTTACCAGGTCTAGTCATCTTTGGGTGTTTCTGTGTGCAACTGGTAACACTTGACTACCAATCACAAACTCGGTAGTAGAGTAGTTCCCTTACTACAGTGGATAAATGTTGATTTACTAATCAACCTGATAGATTTTCCTTGTACCCTTACATTTGCTACCCCCTCCCAATCCCTAATCAAAGCACCCAGCATAAAACCTGTCCTTGCACTTCAATACGTAGCTGAAAACGCTTAGTGGTCGGAGACGCTTTTGTATGGGCGCAAGTCTATAGTCTAAAGTAATCTACCCGAGTTTTTAGTACGACATATCGACCTGTTTCTCTGATAATGTGGCTACTAGCCAAGCAAGATTTGTCTGGCGTTCTACTTTTATAAGCCATTCAGTAACTTAGTCCTTAGATAAATTTTGGAATGATTTCATCATCCAGATCGCCATTTTAAGTGATTATCTATCAGTGTTCCTTATCATGCTGGATTTATTCATTCTAACAAATTTCTATAGATTTGTACAGGTTAAAGGTACTTCAGACCTTTAACAGTTCACTTTTTGTTGATTGGATATTGGGATTTCCAGCAGAAATCTTAACAGAGTTGTGAATTGAGAGACGTAGGTCTTCGGTTGCTTTTTTGGAGTCTGATACCCTGTTTCTTCTTGGTAGGGAAATCCAACACTGATTTGAGGCACGCTGCATGGCTGGGCAACGCTTCGGGTGTGGTTAAGATGCTGGTAAGCTCTTTGTTTTATCTTTGTCGAGTAGCCTTGCGCACTTACAGCAAAAACGGAGTGTGCCTGCTAAATCTGAGGCGTTAGAAATCTATTTTCACACAACCAACATTGTTTTTTTCGTATTGATGTCAGAGTATTTTATTTAATTAAATTGGCTTTTTGTGCTTTAGCTTTATTTTCGTGGTTATATAGTTGTTTAGTTGTTCACTTAAATTCAATAAGTGTTGCAAGCAGAATGAATACGAGCAACTTTTAGTGCAATAGCTATTCGTTGTTAATACAACAGCCATGTAGCTATACATTTCAGAGCAATAGGTTGTCTTTCTAATTGCAGAGAAAACAGATAAATATCAATGAGAGAAACTCTGAAGGAATGACTCCGCTCTCACTGGCAACAAGGGACATAAACTTCTTCGAAAAATGTAGGCAGTTTTGTTTATAACCGTGTGTTTAGACCAGTTGTAGATTTATGGAAAGTTGCATTACCTCAATACCCATTCTTAGTTTTCTTTCTTACGTAAAATGTTTAAGTTTGTTGTGATTCAGCCACTAGCACGTGGAAGTTAGGACGTAGCAAAACCGTTGAGAGAAGCATTGGTGGGTATTTTGTTTCATGTATTAATTTGTCTTTTGTATCATTTTCGTCTTCTAGTGCCGCAAATGAAGAATTATGAGCCATTGAAGGTAGTGAAAACTCTGCTAGAGCATAATGCGTAAGTTGAAGAGCATTTGGTTGAATAATCTCTGCTTTAGCTTTGTCACACAGAGTTTCTAGTATAGAAGATGGCCATACGACAAAGATAGGTCGATTCCATTTTGTCAATGGTCAAGTGTCACCCATACCTTCCTTCTCTATTCTTAGCTGCTTACATGCCAAGTCTAACATAGGTCATGCTATTACGAAACATAAGAACAATCCCTTGGTTAAATATGTGGCTTTCGCCCTCTTGCTGATCACACTTTCGCACGCTCTTCCATGTCTGGCATTCTTTTGCAGAGATGTAATTTCGACTCGCCTCTCCTTCCCAATGGTAGATTAATAGTACACTAATTTCTCATGTGCGTGGGAGTGCTTCTGCTGCAAAAGGATATGACCCCTCTCTACATGTATGGCATTGAGACTATTTGGATGATGGTAGCATACAAGTAACTAGGCATGTATACCAGATGAAGAGGCTTTGCGACTGGCGACCTATAAGGAAAGAGACTAAAGCTACTAGAAGCAGCTCTCTTTTTATGTTTTCCCTCTAAGAGGCAGCCTCCTATAGAGAAGAAGTTGCGGAAGGTTGACTGGCCACAACGATGCTATCTGTATCCGGGAAAATGTCCCGTAGAAGCCCTTTCTGTAAGGTATTAAGTTTTGTCATGTATAGTACTCAGCAATCGAAAGAGTGATTTGTAAATATGCGCTCTGCAAATCTGGTTGACAATGCAGTGTTGATTTTGGGTTGCTTTTCTCTCGTTTCTACATGGTACATCCAACCCCTTTTCAGGCTACTGCTCACAATATCAATGATGCCCTCAGTCTTTCCTGTGCACATTTCACTCTTCTTTTACAGTGAAATTCTTCTTTGTGACTTGGATGGGAAAACTGCGATGCATCACCTTGTCGAAAATACTGGATTGATGTCCAGAGAAATAACAGAGGCACTTCTTTGTAAAGCAAAGAAAATGGGTAAGACGCGTTTGTTCTGATTTCTTGGTAGATTTGAGCTTTTATATATATATTTAGCTTTTATATACTTCTTTAGCGATTGCAAATCTTACAGTTATGCCTGATGATTGTTTATCATGAAACTCAGAGTTGCATAAATTAGTCTTTCTCGTTTTATTCTAATATCAATATTAGCGGCTCCTTATGTTGAGCACTTTTGATCAGCTATATGATCTAATCTAAGCAAGATATATATGTGTATATATATTGCAAGCTACTGAGTTCATATATATATATATATATATATATATATATATATATATATATATATATATATATATATATATATATATATATATATATATATATATATATATATATATATATATATATATATATATATATTCATATGTTTGTGTGTGTGTGTGTGTGTGTGTGTGTGTCGTGTCGTGTCGTGTCGTGTCGTGTCGTGTCGTGTCGTGTCGTGTCGTGTCGTGTCGTGTCGTGTCGTGTGTGTATTATTTTCCTTTGTTTGTAAGAGATACTTGATGAAAAGTTTAAGTTTATTTCTAGACACTGCTGATAGAAAAGAAACAACACCGTTGCATACAGCTGCAAAATTGGGTGATGTTAGAATTGTAGAAATGCTTCTTGAGAGTGGTTCGAGCATATCAAGTAGATCATCTGATGGTAAAACACCTCTTCATTATTCGGTAAGGATTTTACTGTTGTTTCTTCAACACTTTGGTTCAGAGTCTGGTGGATTGATTTGTTATATAAAGTCAATTAAATGTACTCCGTAAGGTTTAAAAGTTGGGTACCTTTTGCAGGATAGTTATTGGATATTGGTGATAATAATCGATTTCTTCAAGTGCACTTTGAGACTTGCTCTTCAGCAAATGATAATCTGGGGACTATGTACACAATGAGATAATTCTATATCATGCCCCATTCTGCGTACGTAGGTGTTTTCTCGCCCCCGTACCAAGTTTCTAAGCCCACGTTTACATTGCTCTTGACCAATGGTTCGCTCTCTGCTTTAGCTTGTTGGACTCGTTGTTTTAACCTATGTCACTGTTAACAATTATTCTCCATGGAAGTAATTAGTATCAGACTTACGGACCACAAGTCTGCCTTGTTTTAGTTTAAATATAATTAGATAGATGCTTGTTAGTCTTGCAGTGAAAGAAATAATTCGAGAGATGGATGTCTTTACATAGCAGTCGGCACCCCCATAGTACTCTGTACCCCATATCGCTCCACCACTCCCTGCTCAATGACTAGGGGCGGGAAGCACCATACCTGAGATCATTTCTTCGCATGAAGGCCTGAGTATGGACATTTTGCTGTGTCATTTCTTTTTCCTTGTTCCTAGATAACATTAAACTGTTGTTTCTACATATCGTTGTCATTGTGTTGCAATGTTTTGTAGTTAACCATTTCTAAGTACTAGATGTGGAACTGGATTGTTCCGCTCGTTATAGATGCAAGTTTGTTGCCTAGTCCTTCATATTTCTACTAAGTATCTTGGAGGAACAGAGTAAGGACCTATTGTATTTGCAATGAACTAACATACCCCTTAAGAGTTCTCGAGAGCCGTCACGTTTAATTGGCTCTCATTCCTTTTCTCATTGTGGTACATTTTCAAAATCCCCCAGGATCACATTAGGATCTTTACTCTGATTTTCTCAGTATCGTGTTTGCATATGGCTTCATGTCTTATCAACGTGGCTGCACATCACTAGCGTTTGAAACTTGTGGTAGGATCCTGGTCATCGTGTGTACATAATGTCTAAGCAGAGGATTAGGATCTATCCATACGTTTTTGTGTGTTGAGAAAAGGGAAGCGATTAAGTTTGTCCCTTTGTATTGAACGTTGACAGTTAATACTTCCCTCTTTAACCGCTCATTTAAATGCAAGAAAACTGCCTTCAGAATTGCTCTTGGTTTCAATATCAGATTGGGTATTCGAGACATATTGCTCTTATTAGATTCTAAGACTGAGGCGCTAAATTGGAAACTGAACTAGATTTGGAGAATGTGAGAGGATCACCTAGAATCATAGCTGTCCTCACATTCTTCTTCTCTGTGTCTTGGCTTTCTTCTCTGTTTTTGCTGAATCAGTGTGTAATATTCCCACAAATCTACACACTTCTTTCCCATCTAAGTTTCTTTTTGAAGTTTTTCATTTTGCAGTTGTAGGCATAGCTGTATCTTCTATTGCAGAATAGACCTTTTGTCATGCCCAACATGCGCTGTGGTGATTTGAGCACCATTAATCTATCATCACTATAATTCATGTAAAAGCAGGAAAGCAGAATATGGGCTTTTTGATGACTAGGCCCACTTATTTTCCGAGATTCGGTCTCAAAGAATTTAGTATTCGGTTCAGCGCACGTTGCTTCCCGACTGCTCAAGCATCTTATACTAATTTTGAGTGGGGAAATTTGTTTTACAAGTTTCCCCCGAATATTTATTACTTGAAGGATTGCTGATGTGCATCCCTGTCTTAGTATACAGTTTGTGGTATATTCTTCCCACTAGTTTTCTGCTGCAGTGAGTCGGTCATTTTCATGATGGCAAGTTTCGCTTACACTAAACGCTAACCAGACAGGACCTGAATCCATTTCGATTGGGCCTTTTTTGACACTGCTGGCACTATAGCTGAACGGGCTCGGCCTTAATGGAGAACGTCTCATGAGAGCGAGAACAGCGAATCTAACTTTGTCTTCACCTAATTTAGTGTGCACACAAGACCTATATAAATTTTAAAAAGTTGGCTTGCATTTGGATCCATTCTGGCTTGCACGGCACCAAAGATCGTCATTTTTATGCTTCCACCACTTGACGATTATATTTTTTGTAGGTTATCAATGGACATAAGGACATCACACGTCTCCTTGTCAAATGGAATGCCGATGTTAATGCAGTCGATGATAGGGGTAGGTCTTCACTGTTGCAATATCACACACTAGAAATATTAAATGCTTTTTCATTGTATAATATTGTATTTGTATATTATGACATTTAACTGTGTTTTGTTTTGTATTTTATTGATAATATCATAGTGTAATAGTAGCCTTGTGTGTCTTGTTGTATTCCTTCCTCCTGTGAAATGCTAAACTGGATGCTGCACTCCTACTGTATTTCATTCAAGTCCATTTTATTGTAGTTCTTTGCCTTGTATTTTGTTGAATTTTTTCCAATTTGTTTCATACGTATTATCCTAGCAAGGTTGCTCCAATGTGTATCTGGGTTCAAGCCTATTTTTTGTACCTCATTTTTACTGGTTGCCTTTCCAGGAAAAACTCCATGGGATCTTGCGAAAGAACAAAACAATCAAGTGCTTTTAAATGGTAGGGATAATTTTGTATTTTCAAGGAGCTTTCTTTGACGTATTTACTTCATCAGCTGTGCTTGTTCTTAGGAGAGTCCCATCAGCCAGTTGCTACACATCTTGACGCTTTCATTCTATCTGTCTTTTTCATCTTCTGGCCTTGATTTCTCTCTATTGATTTTGTATCGTATGTCTTGATATTGTGATTTATTAAATTTTTGTTCACTTTTCTCAGTCTGCCTTTAAGCACAGTTCATCAAAGAATTAATTCTAATTCCGCAGAGCGCAGTAGTCGACCATTATAGTGCCGATGGTTTGCAGACAACTGATTTTTCCTAATTACACTTGAGCTAGCGTTTCTCTGATGAGGAAACCACTATTGTGTTCAGGCCAGATTTACTAAGCGGATTGTCTTACAAGTGCAGTGATTCCAATGTCTGTAGATTATTTTGAACTATTTATAAGTTAGGACGGAAAAAGAATGATCATTCATCATGTATTTTCTGGATACCGAGGGAGGGTGTAAGTGGAGGACATTCTCCCTGGATCAAAAAACAATGAAATGATTCTATGGTGACCGTAGTAACTGTCAAGTTTCAAAATGACGCCATTAGAGGTCCATTTTTTCCATTTGCCCCAAGCCCCGCAAGGGATCTCGACGGGGGTGTGTATTTTCATCATTTCATTTTGAGTATGAATTTTCATATGTTATTTTGCATTATACTATTTTGATGAGAGGGTATCTTATTTTTTCTTTCATTTTGCATTAGGCTGACCATTGTTTATAGTTTTCTTTATTACCTTAGTCCTACGTCAATCGAGCATCAGAGTTTGTGACTCGAGTGAAGAAAGTGAAGATGACGGGGAAAGTTCTCCGAAAAGCCAATCCAGCCTTATTCTTTCTACAACCGTAAGGAAACTGATTACTGTTATTAGTCTTTGGGAATTAGGAAATATTGCATTCAGTTGTAGGAGATACTAGCCCTCGAAGACTACAACTTATTTAGACTAGAGAACCACCGTCCGTTGCAATTTTGTTTGATCATTTGGAAGATTTCAGAGCTGCTTTGTTTGTCTTAGTATGTATTTAATTTAGGCGCTATGAACAACTTTCTATTAGAAGCAGTTTGTTTTATATATACCTTGAAACATATATACGTCCATACATAAGTATGCGCTCGTTAGTTAACTTTCAGTTTTTTCTTCATTGTTTCAGGCCAAAAGTCGTTTTCCACCAGTGATCACATCTAGACGTAATAAATCTAATAGAGTAGTGTAAGTTCTTCTGAATTTTCTTTTTCGATTTATCCCCAGCAATATTTCATGAGTGAGATGTAAATGCCCTTTTTAACGTGTCCTTGTCCATATGTATTGATTGAATGGCAAGTGATTGACTTTCGTTGACATGCAAAACTTCCTAATACTAAATTTCAATACTATTTAGCACTCTAGTATTATAGATTACGTCAAATTATATTATGTATTTTGTATTTTATTAATTACTGTTTAGTATGTTTAAATATATTATTTAAGGTATGGTTTATTTTCGTGCGCTATTGAAGCTCGCTGCAAGAAATCGTCCGTGGTTTTCAATTGAAAACATCTTTTATTTAGTTTTAAATATCCAGCAAAAAGTTGTATCTTGTCTTACATATATATATATTATGTATATATATATATATATATATATATATATATATATATATATATATATATATATATATATATATATATATATATATATATATATATATATATATATATATATATATATATATATATATATATATATTAATAGGGAATTTTTTTGCCTTTGCTTAGTGATTCAGAAGCGGAATCATTATTATGGGGTGATATAGACTAGTATGAAACAGATTATGACGGGGGTTGGTTTTCTTCTAGGCCTGAAGTAAATGCGAAGAAATCGAGCAAGCCTCAACTTTACAAACTGCCTAATTTAGAGTTTCATGCACGACCATCAGCGTCTTCTCCTACGCTCTCATCACATAGAGCAAGAAGTGCCAAGAAAACAGTATCACTTCCAAGCTCGTTTAAATTTGGTATGTTTTTTACTTCTTGTTGATTGAAGTTGTTATAGTTCATGTATATAAAATTTTCGTTGCAGAGTGTTGTGTATGTTTTGTTATCATGAAGCAGCAATTGAGCACTGCAGTGTTTATTCCAGATTTGTAGAGTTCAAGTACCTCCTGACTTCGGTTTCTTCTTCGTTTTTGTGAAGAAGATGAGTTATAATTTGTATTTTAAGCTTTGGTGATCGACTAGTTTTCATTTTTGTCCCCATGTTCTCATTTTTGTATGAGTTCATTGCAGAATGTCATGATTGCCTGTCTCTACCCAGAATTCATTCTAGCGTATCTGGAGCGTCTAGGGGTTAAAATTTTTCAAATGGCGTGTCTTGCATGCGAGACCCCTATTGGAGTAGGAAGGGCACTGTTAGTTATATGTCTGTCTTGTATTGTTCATTGTTTATGTTGGCTGCAGAAGAGATGTGCTAGATCACACCTTCTGTGGTATCGTTATGTAAATTGTATTCCAAAAGGGTGAGGTTGTGTCTAATGCTATGTTTTTAAGAATTTGTATTTGATATTCACCCGTAGTATATAACTTGTATTTGTAGATTAAGTTGTAGTTGTAGATTATTCTTTGATATATATATAAAAAAAAAAAAAGAATATGGTGTCGATAGGGGAAACTATTTAGCCTACTGCCAGCTCCGTTATGTCTGACCTCGTTTCAATCCCATTGTGATTGACCCGGAAGCCTTCACTTTCACAGTCATCGCTCCCCTTTTGCGCTAGTCTGCAATATTATTCTAGCATACTCAAACCTCATTGACTACAAACCCTGCGGCCTGTTAAGGAGGATTAACAAGTTGCTGTCCTCATTCCCTTGTCTTCTAGTCTTAAACCCCCTTCCCAATTCGCTCCTGGATGGTCAGTGAGCCACGTCCCGCCATCGTTCAAGATGTGACATTAACAGCAAACCTGTCTCGGAGCTACCATGCAGTACTCTCTAAATACTTAATTATTCGTGAATCATAGGAACCGCGTGTAGTCTTGTGTGATTACTTTTCAATGTTTGAAATCCGTTCTCCTACTTAAGCATTATCTGAATCCATTTCTCTGCCTTTGCCAGAAGATGCAACTCAACAGTATTTGGAAGATGAGTATCCTGATATCAGCGAGGGAAATAGTATCTCAGGGGTTCCCATTAGCCAGAGTGGCACGTTGGGGCAAATGCTTCCAGAGCCTATGGCGGTAAGTCTGGATAGCAGCCTAAACTCAACCTCAGCTGGAAATAGTTTCCAAGAAGGGATAAGATCAATAGAGACATCTCAATTTCTGTTCAGCTCAAACTCAAGCGGAGCATGTAGTGGAAAAGGTTCCGCTATACCTCGTGGAGAGCTTTCTTCTAAATATTTGGACAACCAGACCCTTAATGAGAGGCATTCCAGCCACTATGATAAACAAGTAGGTGATTGAGTACAGCCATAGCTTTTCTCTTTATATTCCACTTTGTTTTTAGATTGTACTTTCATGTTACATATTGCTATGAGCTATATTCTGTATTATTGACGTTGATGTATTATATTCCAATGTGGGCCGTATTCCATCTCTTTACTGTGAGTTATCTTTTCATACTCCTCAATCTCCCAATGCATTACACGGTATAAATTTACTTTTCTTATTGTATTATTATATATTGCTCTATAATGCAGTGTATTTTGTTATAGTATTTCCCGGTGACGTATTTTAGTATTTTAACGATATTTACTTACTATATTTTATCTTGGACGAAGCACCCAATACTATTGCATTTCGTATTATACTGTGCCTTCTTGATTGCGCTCATCCTTGCAGTATTGAAAGGGGTTGTGTATGTTAATTAAGTTTTATCTCAGAGTCTCTTTCAACATGCTATTTTCGATCGATCTTACCCTCATAGCTACTTCCTACCCCTTGCTTCTACTGTGTCAGTTTTCACCGTGTTTTCATTAATTTCAGACATTTCATTGGCAGCAACACCCTTTCTCTGATGACGAGCTTAGGCAAGTTGCCCTGCATGAAGATCGCCTGGAGAAGATGTTAAATGATGACGACTCTTTCAGGAATCCAGACTGGAGGCTAAGTTTAGAGAGAGAGCAAAGTTCATTCGAGGATAGGGGACTTTCTGGTAATGGATTTGAACCAAGAATCACGAACAGCGATGGGAAAGGGAGGAGACTTCTTTCTGATCATAAAGTTTTATCTGAAAAGTCCAACGACTATCAACTTGGAAAACTCGGTGAGTACTAATGACTGACATTTCAATCAATTTGAAGCTTCCTAATGATATAGAAAACACTAGTTATTATGTAATGAACCCTCATTAATCCAGTTTAGGTCTGTTAAGTTATAGAAACTTAGAATATAGCTGTTGATGAAAAGAAATGCCGGTCACTTGTTGTTTCCTTGCATTAAGAACTATCATTGAAATATATGGTTCAAAAGGTAGCATGTGATTGCGCGTAGCTGTGTATTCTGAAGATTTAGGTAAAGAAAGTAACGTTTAGTTACTCCGAGTTGCCCGAGAGTTTTAACATCGTAGAGGATTTCTTCAGAGAACAATGAAAGTTTCTGTTCGGTGATCTATCTTTTGTTGATTTCTTTAAGCCAAGTGTGGACAAGTCCTTGAGAAAGATGCTTCCTCGTCGGGTTTGGAAAACGTATACTTGGATCCAAAAGGCAGTGACAGCAGGCGTCCAAGTTCCATTATTAGAGGTTCAATTTCAAAAAGAGTGCCACCTGCACCATTGTCATATTGCGATACCAGCTTGTTACAGATGGAATCGATTGTACCACAAGATGTTGAGTCCAAAGTTCGGGATTTAAAATCTGACCACATACTTGGAGGAGAAAGTGTATATAGTTCAAGCAGTATTAATACTTTTCAAGGATCCATAATGACAAAGAGAAAACCTGAAGCTAGAGAGTCAAATGAAGCCATTGCTGATGATATCTGTGGGGCATCATCTCCAAGTGGCTGTAATTTTCCGAGACTATGCAAAGAAGAAACCTTTTACTCAATGACTTTAAAACAACCAGAGGAGTTAGAAACAACCTCTGGACATGGCCTAGTGGCGCCATTAGACCTTCATACAAAGGTAAATCCTTCCAAGAACTTGAATGGTAAGCACCATAATCCAAGCGCTACAAATCCTCAGCGTAGATCTACTGAACGTGATGGAAGTGCTAAAAAGATAGTTGAAGCGAACGTGGTCCGTGTTTATCTACCTGATATCAAGACTACCTTAAGTGGACGGCCCAGAAAGATGCACTCTTATGATATACGTCGTCATCAAGTATCCAGGCAGAGCAACATGGGGAATCAGGTGGAAGAAAAGAGTAAAGCAAAGAACATGAACAGAAATAAAGAAAATACTAGACTATTGGAGGTGGACACCCAGAAGAACACTTTCGCAGGGATTACAGACTATTTTCCGGGCAGTTCTGTTGTTGCTACGCCACCAAGTTCCAGTTCTTTCTCATCAACGACGGAATATACCAGTTCAAATTTACCGAAAGAAGACAACGATCTTCCAACGAGTTGTTCAGAGAGTCCACCGTTCTCAATTGGCGGCAGTAGTAGTGTTATTGGGAACGATAAGCTCTCACCCCTTGATACTTCATTTACTGGGAAAATCCAGGCGCAGTTGTCAGTTGTACAAGAATCGTCATGTGAATACGGATCCAACGCAAATGACAACGAACATGACGTGACTGATCCGAACATTTGCCTAGGCTCGTCGGTGAATTCACTTCTTGACTCTTCGTTAAATTCGTCGGTTACGATCCCCATGGGGTGCACAGCGACTTCAAACGAATTGTACGATTTAGAAGATCGGGAGACTGTGCGTCTCGCCGAACATTTACAGAAAATAGTCTTTGAAAAGGAACTTGAGCCTCTTGAAAACATTGACAGTAGTGCCCATGAGGTTAGAATCTCTCCAGAAAACTCGAGCTCTGAAAATTTCTTTAAAGAGCTAACAGAGATTGCATTTGCCCCTGGTGTCAACAGTGCAATAAGTAACGTTCCTAGTCAGCGAATTTCAAGGCGGAGTTCATTGGTAAGAAGTAGCATCTGCACACAGACCTCATTTGATGGCTCGGACTGCTGTGAAGATGAATTGCATGACTGGAAAAAGGGTACTGTTATTGACAAAGGAGCTAATGGTACTGTGTATCGTGGTATGACGAACAGAGGAAAATTAGTTGCAGTTAAGGAAGTTGACCTCAATAAAAGTGACAAGAAAAAGGCTGAGATTGTGAGTATCTCCTCGGAGGTTAAGTGTAAGATATAGTTATTATATATACATATATATTTATATATGGATGTAAATTCGGCTTAATATCTTAAGCATTAGCTTGGTACGCTTAAAGCTAGTTGCTTTGCTTCCTCATTTCACCATATTAGGTATGCACTCTACTAAAGTTTTAATTTAGTGATTTGGACAGAAATTCAAGACCAAATTAGGGGCTACAAATGTTTTTTCTATAATGTAATTAGTCCTAGACAGTAAAAAATACTAAAATTCATTTGTAGACATACGGAAAACTGCAAGAGGAAATCGAAATGCTTAAATCCCTGAAACATCGATACATTGTAAAGTGAGTATAACACTATTTTGCTCCATAATCATATACTCCAGATCGCCTTCATTATATACGTACGGCTGTATCGCCTTTTTGTATGTGATTTGTAATGGGCAAGCTACCAAGACTAACAGATGTAATATGCAATGAACTGTAATGTATTTTAGCAAGTATGAATTCCGATAAGTTTCTCATGATTGTTTGGTGGTGGCAAGGTTCAAATAGGTAATTTTGAAAGGGAAGACATATGGTTTTGGTACATTCTATATCTTAGTTAATTTTTTGCATATCTTACACAAAATCCTAATATATTGCAGATTCATTGGGACAATAATGCAGGATAATGTGGTTGATATTTTCATGGAATACATCCCTGGAGGATCACTTGCATTGGCCTTAAAACAGTAACTATCTAGCCTTCCTTTTTCCTTGATCCATTGTCTGATAATGTACCGTATCGTTGGTATATCGATATGTTTCTATGGTGTCTGGTTCAAGTGGTGAGTGAGTGTGAGTGAGTGTGTGTGTTTTGTGTATCTGTGATTCTACGATTGAAAAAGCGAGGTAATTGTAAATGTAAAATCTCCCTCCTTCTATCTTCAGATTTGGTCCCTTTACTGAAAAAGTATTTCGTCGATTCACCCGTCAGATACTTTCCGCTGTATCCTACATCCATCAGAGTGGTATAGTTCACAGAGACATAAAAGGGGCGAACATCATGCTTACGTCTGGTGGGGTTGTAAAGCTGATAGATTTCGGATGTGCAAAACAAATGGTAAGTTCCCCTTGGCTTTGATCTGAAGAAAGTGAGCCACTACATTTGTGGTAATGGGTAGTTTCTCATAGAACTCCAGTTAGCATTAGTATATTGTTAATTTTGTTAATTGAGTTAGATATTCTTTTGTATTCTTTACTAAATTCTTTGTGACACGTAAGGCAAGTTCTACACAAAAAAGCGAAAAAAGCTGTACTATTGTCATTATCAGTAATGATTTTGTTGTCATTCTAGCTGATTATGTTTTGTATTGTCCATAACTCAATTAGAATGCTTTTCTCTTTAACAGAAACGAAGTTTGAAATCCAATTCGGATTTGTTGAGGTCATGTGAGGGTACTCCATACTGGATGGCCCCTGAAGTGATTCGAGGGGTTGCTTATGGAGCTGAATCAGATGTTTGGTAAGACCCGTAGTTCAATAATAATCTTGTTGAATTTCCCACTTCCCAGATAAATGATCGCCTTCCCGTTACTCTGCTTTATTTTGTTCCTTTCCTTTTCTCCTACGGTATCCTTTAGCCTTTGCCTCTTGCCCTATAGACTACCCTTGTAACCTGTGCCCAGTGACCTGTGTCATGTGCCGTATCTCCTGTGCGTTGTATCCTATGACCTTAGTAATTGGTATCATTATGTTTCGTATTCCGCTTTGATTCTTAATATCTAGTATATTGTTATATCTTCTCTTGCAATAATTCATCATATTACTCTTGCAGGAGCGTTGGCTGCACGGTTTTCGAGATGGCAACCGGTAACCCACCATGGTAACTTGCTTCTCTTTTAGATTTCTTTCATATGTTTACCTCATTTTCACTAGAGCCTCCTGGAAACTGTAATCGAAGAATCCCCTTGTGAGGGAACCTCATCAATGTTTTGTACAAGTACTTTTGAACGAAAACTGGTAAATATTCGAACTATATCTCTTGGAGGCTGATGTGTTACCAGAGCATCTGAGCTGGAACCAGATCGTAGAAACGCTGCGTATTAGTTACTGGAATCTTTTAGGCCTAATAATTATTCTTCAATAAGATGTTATTCTGTTTGTTCCTAGGACTGGTAATGAGTATGCTGCAATGTATGCTATAGGCTCCAAGCAATCTCCCATTCCTGAGTTACCTTGTGAATTTTCACAAGATGCAAGGGACTTTGTTGCAAGGTGTTTGGTCAGGTAAAACAATTGATTTTAAATCTCGCTGCAGTTTTTTCTTTCATCGTTTGCCATTTTAAGTGCCACGGATGGCGTGCCCTATTTACCTGTCATTTAAAGAATTGTGCTGTGGATTCGCCGGTAGAATATTAGACATCTATTCCAAATTTTATCTTGCTTATTTAAGTATTTAGTGTTTAGAACATGTTCTAATAAATCACATGTTTCCCTAAACGATTTGAATGGCTATCATTTAATTTTTACCGATAACAGTATGCAATTTCCTTCATACATAAGATTATTGCATGGTGACCAGTGGACCGCATTGATCTACATACAGTTACCAAATAGATTAAGCACGAATAGAATAGAAAATGAGATCTTTGCGAATGGTTTTAGTTTGTACTAAGCCCTTGAAATATGCTGAGCAGCTGCTTTAGTTTATCTAACGTGTATTTCCACCATGCTGCTGGGTTGCAGAGATTACTCATGATTCTTGTAATGAATAATTCGCCTTTGTTTTGTTACAGAAATCAGATGCAAAGAGCGACTGCCAGACAGTTAATGAAGCATCGATTTGTCAAGTCTCATAGGGTGGCTAACAATAACGTCTAACGGCCAAATGAAAGATATATGTGACATATTTATATTTGTTTGTATTTATGTATATAAATGTGTAATAAGTAGATGTATACATTGTTGCCCTATTCGCTTTTATCTACGTACCTGCGGGCAGGAAAAACCTTTTTAATCCAAGACATGTTAGTAGTTCCTATTTTTGTAGAACTGTTGAAAAATCTTTATGTATTATTAGTACTTAGTGAGTTTCCAGAATTTTTTTGCTAAGCAGATACGTTTTCAAAGTTTTTCCCAAGTCTTTTTCCACATTCGGCCGGTTGATATGATGCAATGCCACATTTTAATGTATTCTATTGAAGGCTAACCATATAGTAATCATTTTGTTCAAACATCGCCTTTATTTACAAAAGTTTTTAATGAATACTGAATTCCTTGTGCTTCTTGAGGATATTTTTATGTATTTTCCTATGCTGATGTTTAGTAGTGCAAAACCAAGTCTTATTTCCTATTTAGGATCACCTTACTGGCAAATGAAGTGTGATGGTGTATGTGAATGAGGATGACAATTCTGGGGGGAATCTCCAATGCATCATTCTGTTTTGAGGCTCCCCCGAGTCCAGCATTCACATACATCTAGAACTATAGAATTTCATTTTAATGATAGTGAGCATTCTGTCGATTCTCCTTATCAACAGCCCATTCAGTAATTTTGTTTCTGGTGGTCGTAACCCTATTGACACGAAGATTAGCAATTATTAAGTGTATCAATCTGTAAGATTTATTTTTTATCTTTGGTAAATAGAAGTTAACAATCGTATTTTTCATAGCGTCCTGGCCGGAAATATTGATATATTCTACGATCTTTAGCTTATCTGAATCCATATGACCTTTGCTGTGGCTTATCTCGGTCTATTTTATCTTTTTTCGTCCAACTGTTAATCCTTTCAGCCACTTATTACATCGATCATTGTTCAGGCAATGTACTGAAACCGAACACTTTCCCTCGTGATATGTGTTTTTCTTTCTCCATTACTTTCTAGGATATCCACGATTCTGTTCTTATTTTTCCCACTATGAAATATTGTAGCCCTGGTTCCTTGCTTCCCCTTTCTAAAACGTTTGAGTTTTTTTGTAGGAGTTGTGAGACCTAAAGTACATTGGATCTGTAGATCCATCAAAGTGCCCCCCTTTGCCAATACTTTCCTGACATGATCTTCTACTGCAGGACCGTTCGTAGAAATTTTGTTTGGAGGAGTTTAACGACCTACAGCTTGCCTACTTAACGTGCATGGTTCCCATTTCTGAGAAATATCGGTATCAATTTTCAATCGGTTATGTGTTTTATTTATTGGCAACTTCTGTGAATATATGAACATATCAAATTGCTTAGATTTCTGCTGCATCGCAATACCCAATTCTTCGTCTTGGACTTATAAGCTACAGAGGAGTAGATTTGTTTGCAGAAAGTACACCTTTTGGTTATTTGAAGACATTATTTTTCTTTGGGTGGGGAGTGACACCCAGCACCCCACGGCAGGAGCGTTCCTGTTCTGTTTTGATAGGCAAAAGCATTTCGGGCAAGTGAATAAATATAGCTTGTCCTGCCGTTGTTACTATCATAGATTTTACCAATACATTCAAATCATATTGCTGCAGTTGTATATTTTACGCCATTCTTTATACATTGTAAGTAAAGAATTGTATATTTTTATGTGCTATAGTAGTCCTCTTGCCATGAATGCTTATAGAATAGTGAATTTGTATATTTTCTTGAAACGTACAGAACATATTTTTATTCTAGATATTTGTCATACAAAAAATTACAGGCATAATATTGTCTTTCTGTTTGTACTCTCTGGTGCAGCGTTACACGCCAAACTGTACTACGAAGTGATAGCTAATTTGTGCATTGATAAAATGGTTTTATACAGCGTTAAAAAGTACATGTGCGCATCAGTAACGCATCTTAGCTATGCAAATGTTTGTGTCAATTTTGATACCAATGATTAGCAATCACTAATCAATGTTCTATCAATAAAAAATTGCTAGTCAGCTCAATCTATTTACTTTTTGGTAAAAATCTGTCGCTCATATCAAAAGTGGAAATAAAAGGCGCAGTCAGAAAACCTTTCTCGAGGATTCCGTCAGATATCTCCCACTTTCAGCAAAGTGTGCAGAAATATACTTCCTTGTGATTAGGTATGCAGTAAACATCTTGTAAGGAAATTTGATCAGTAGCTAGTACTTAAAGCTTTTAATTTAGCATGAAAACTTTTGTCTTTTAGTTTTAAGAGTTACTTAGTTGGTTTCTTATTAAATTACCTAATTGTTTGGAAGTCATTCATTCTTGGATAGATGAAAACACTGATCGTCACTAAAAAGCCCAAACCGATCACAATATATAGTTGTAATCTTTTCCAAACGAAAGTCAAACAAAGTAAGACTTACAAAAGCTGCTGAAAAACGCGTTCACCGTCTACAGTGTATAGTTTTGTTTCTTAACTTTTCTTGAGTATATTACGGAAGTTTCTCAAATTTGTAGCCTGTCTAATACCAGCCTTTTATAAGCCAGTTTCGTATAAAATAAAAAGTGCGTAATTTTTTTACTACATAGACAGTGTTGTATACATTAGGCGGAGGAGCAGGGGAGCTGGGAGGGCTGCAGCCCTCCAAGTTGGGGTAGAAATCTATATCATTTGGGCAAATTCTTCAGAAAAACTGAAGCTTGTCCCAAAATAGCTGCAGCTGAAGAGGGTTAGACAACATATTATTCGGGCAAAATATCAGTGATTCGAGCTGATATCGTGCAGCCCCCTATATTTAACCCCCCCCCCCACTACGCACATAGTTGTGCATAAAAAGTTTCTTCACACTATGATCACCGAAGTGTCCCTAGTAGTTGGGTTATGTTCAAAATGCAGAGACTGCAGAGGAATCAATGTATTGAGAATCTGATCTGCTTTTTTACGGAGAAGGAAGTGTATCGGCTATCAACTCGTTCTCACTTGCAACTTCAGCCGTTATGCTATTTTCTAGTGTTTCTCATTTCAATGGATTGGCTCCCTCCGTTTACAGTCTTTTCGAGGTGCTCCTGATTTTGTTAACGTATAGTAAGAATTAGTTTTTCTGTCAAGAGAATGGTTGTATTGCGCGATTGGTAGTTAATAAAAAGTAGGCCCCCCTATGTTGTAAGGATCCCTCCTCTCCGACCACCTCTAAATGCACTGGGCATGCGCACAACTTCTAAAAATTATCTGAGCAAAACATTGAGGAAACGTGACCCAACCAACAAAGATAGATTTACAATTTGAAAGCTAGAAGCGTCGTTAGGCTAGCTGCTGGGTTTTAGGATGCCGTAGATGAGATGTGGGTAAAACCAGAAGAAGTACTGCTCGCAAATGCATTCTGGTAAGTTTTGCATAGTCACATGAGAATTTCCTGACCACATTTATGTACGGCCTAGTCACATTGACTATTTATTTTGTATATGGGCTGTTAGCTAAAAATCCAAAGTACCCATTTGTCTAGAACTGCTTGTTTTGTCAATAATTTGTTGTATTCGATACTGAGATCTGCTTTAGAATGATTTATAATAGGAAAAATGATAATGCTTCTTTATAACTGTATCATATCTTTACTAGAAATATGGCAGTGTTGTGTTTGTTGTCTGAACTGTAGTAGGAAATGGAAGTATCTGAGCCGAGTCTAAGTATCAAATTATGGTATCTCAATATATATTCTGAAGCTGAAGAATAATAAGAGAAATAGTTATCCATTTATTTAGAAATTTAATACATTTATATATATATATATATATATATATATATATATATATATATATATATATATATATATATATATATATATATATATATATATATATATATATATATATATATATATATATATATATATATATATATATATATATATATATATATACACTCTTCATTTGGCCAAGGCTGACATAGGTAAATATTACATCATGAGTGGGCTACCACAATTGGAAAATTTATTTTGGTCCCAGTGTGGATCCGCACTGAGGCCAAAATAAGTTTTCCAGTTGTGGTAGCCCACTTATGATGTAATATTTACCTATGTCAGCCTTAGCCAAATGAAGAGTGTATATGTATATATATATATATATATATATATATATATATATATATATATATATATATATATATATATATATATATATATATATATATATATATATATATATATATATATATATATATATATATATATATATATATATATATATATATAGATATATATGTGTGTGTGTGTGTGTGTGTGTGTGTGTGCGCGTGTGTGTGTGTGTGTGTATGTGTGTGTGTGTGTGTGTGTGTGTGTGTGTGTATTTAGATAAATGCACAATAAATATTAATAAATATAGATGAATATATTTTGTTTAGAATATTTCGACTTGTGTCTTCATCAGCTCAACTGATGAAGATGCAGGTCAAAATTTTTTAAAATGTTGAAGTTTTTTTGAAGTATTTTTTAAAAGTTCTTAGGGTTTGTAGCTTTTTGAGGAAATATATATGTATATATATATATATATGAATATGTATATATATATATATATATATATATATATATATATATATATATATATATATATATATATATATGTATATATATTTGAAGGTATTGAATATTCACTTTTTGCAAATGGTTATCAGAGATACAGAATGTGAACCTGTATATTTTTATGGCTTTATGTCCTGCAAATATTTGTATTTTCTTTCTACCTGAATAGACTGACTATAGCTGGACTGTAGCTAGTGAATTCTCTTAATTGCCTCGATTAAGTTCATCCCAGTTATTTTTCTTTGCAGTAGTTAAGCTAACCACTTAGAGATAAATACTTTTGATAGTATGAATTATTTTTGGATATCATTCAAAGATTTGCCAATTGATCATTAGCCCAACGAAATTATCTCAGCAATTTTTCTAAATAACTTTATTCCATATATGTAGTATTTGTGCTACTTTAGATTTGTGTTATTATCGATGTTTTGTGACATTGACTGAAAATGCAAAACTGTTAAATACATTTGTTTTGCTTATAATAATTATAAAGATAAATAGCCATGGATCTATTTGTAATGATTAAATGAGCTGGTTGTTAGTAGAGCCAGCATCCCTTTTTGCATTTTTAGCCAAGTGCTTTATGTTTTGCAGAGTAGCATCAAATAATAGGTATTCTTGATTCAAGATATGCCCTCATTTTATATACCAATGATTATTTTCTCTTGGGATTTCCCCCTATAGTTTTAACTCAGTTAGTGGATCAGATGTGTATGATCTGAATTCTCTAAAGTGTTTCATTGGTTTTTTTTCAGGGAAACTGAAAGGGCAAACCCATTCTTTAGTTTGCAGAGAAGGAAAGGTCATGGAGGAGGAGGGTTTGCCTCTATCATTATTGGAACATTGGATAATGTTCTAGATAATAAGGTTTCTTGACATTCTATAATAGGATTTTAGATCTTTGGCAGATTTCTTCTCTTTACTATTTTACCCTTGTCATCAATCATCTGTATTGATTCATATATTTTGAAATTTGAAAGGTTGTATTATTTCTCTGGGCACATATCCTTTTGTTAAATTTTTGAGTTGATTCCAGGTATTTCATAGCTGGCTGAATTTCTCTCTGAATATTTACATTGACTGCAGATGAAATAGTTTGATTTCAATCATGTGAATTTATATCTTATTTTATTTTAGCCTCCACCATTTAGGATTCTTCTACAGAGTGAAGACTCAGATATCTGTTATGGTAGGTTCACTAGTCATGTATGGCTTTATACTGTCTACCTCTTAGATCAATTCCTGTGTGCTTTGCTATATGAGAAATTGGAAAAATTATATTTTACTGGAAGTCACATACATGGAAATTAGTGTTTAAGGAATAGTATTTCTTACACCAGAGCCTTCATTGCTTTTAATGTTGATAAGTAGACATTGTAGATGTTAGACATGTATTAGAACAGTCCCATCACAAGAAGATATTTCAGCATAATTGTGAAAATATTCCATATTTTGCCTTGTATATATTCCATATATAATGCATTATTGCATAAGTCCCACTCTTACTGCCACATGAAAATTTGGAGGAAATAGTTTTTGCCATATTTTACCTTGTATAAGATGCACCCCCTTTTGTCAGTTTCATGCAGCATGTATAATTCAGTAAAAAAATAACTAGCTCTGTCAACATAACTGGCTATCTCAACTGAGTTCTGAAGCAACTGAGATGTTTGTTAGAAATTGTGGTTCTTGTGGGGTTTTTTGTTGCAAAGAAATTAATGCTAGAGCAGAATATGGATGCAACCTTTAAAACTAAGGGGAAATGATGTTCTTATCGGTGGCTGTCTATTAAATCAGATGAATTGACAGTTTTGCTAAAAGCAAGGTTTCAGTTGCTCTATAAGTCATATTTCTCAATTGGGATAGTACTTTCCCTTACAGACAAACAGATGGGAAAGTTAACATTACTATGTATAGGATGCACCCTCAAACAAAGGCAATAGTACTTCAAAAAGATGCCATTGATAATGCTTGTGCAAGATTATTTAGAGAGTCCTTATTAAAATTTCTTAGAAATGCTTATAATTTAATTTATAGTGATTGCAACAGCAACATCACGTAAAGCAATTGAAGATGATTGGAATTGGCTACAGAGTGATATCCTTAGCACACTTGGTAAGATTTTTGTGAAATACTATGAGTGAACTGCAATTATAGAAATACGTATATTTGGTCTCCCCCAGATAGTATGGGTGGGCCAGTCCCATTGGCAATGTGATTCAATTTTTGATTGTACTTATTTGTTTTCATTTGCAGAGAGGTTTTTTATAAAAGTCATCTTGTAAATTTATTTTGATTATTTCTAGATCATGTCTTCATTTGATGTTATACAGAGTATTTTTTTAATTTTGTAATGTATGTTATTCAATTTATTTACTTGTATGGATTGAATTTCTAGTCAACATCAACTGAAACATACTGATCAGAGCACTCCAGTATCTGTACTAATTTATTTTCAGAGTTTTTTGACTCGTCGGATGATGCAAAGGAGTTTGTCAAAGCAAAAGTTGTTAGCTTGCTTGCAACTCACACTGAAGCAATAAATGCTGAGTTTTCAGGTACTCAATTTTTAAAGAATGATATCTCTTTCATTTAATCAATCAGTCAATTAGTTAACCAATCAGCCATTTTTGCAATGATACTTGTCCAATCAGACTGATTGAATGACTTGATAATTGATTGATCATGTATGTGTATAATCTGTCAATCAATGAGTTAAATACTTTGATATGACATACAGAGGATAATTAAACCTTAGTTAGCTATAGTTTGGTCCATTTATTTGTCGAAGGGTTGAAATCAAAAATGTAGCCTGGGTGTTTACGCATTTGTTATTGAAGATTCATTATGAAGTAACTGAAACAATGTTTTGTGAAATTAATTTAGAGCTTTTTGTAATTGTCAGCTGTGATAAAGCTGAAACTGTCATGTGTTTTCCAGGTGATACTGAAAGTGCAAAGTTCCAAGCTGCGTGTTCCAGATTCAAAAGACTTTTTGCCATGCCTGAAGAGGAGAAACTTGTAAACTGTAAATTGTTGCAATAAATATTTGCAGCTTTTTATTTTCCTTGATTAAACTGAACTATCCAGTCCTTACCTGGTGGTTTTAAGAATTTATTAAAAATTAGTTGCAAATGTATTTATTTCTTTTCTTTTCTCATTGTGTTGCTTGACATCTTTGTTTCTTATCACTCCTTCATTCATCCTCCACAATGATTATTTTCATCTTTCTTCATCTATTTGTAATTCTTCATCTATTCTTCATCTTTCTTTTTCTGGATATATTACAGCAGATTTTTGTATTATTCTAGATTTTTCTGTTATTCTGTATTTTTGTCAAGACACCTCTCTTACTACCTGTCTTTCATTGCCCTTATCTTAATTTGATAATATTTGACATATCATAATTGCTTGTGAGAACTTCAAGCAAATAAAAGTTTGAGCTATCATAGGAAAATTGACTTACCATATGTTGCTGTGTTATCCTGTTTGGTGGCAGCATTGCCATTTTTCATGAAATGTAAAGTTTGATCCATATTCTGCCCCGCCAAGACTTTTTTCTAGGGCCTGAGCCAAATTATCAAATTCTGGCCTCTAATGATGTCGCTGTAAAGTTGGATGGTTTTTGAAATCACCAGAAATCTTTTCACATCTTTTTGGGGCCTCTCAGGCTTAGAACCATAAGCTATCTACCTTGCCCTTCCTTGGTACCCTTGTCCAGAATCAATGATAAGAAGAGGAAATTACTTCTAGCTCTTAGCTTGCAGGCTCCTTTTATGGAATTAGCTATAGGCACAAGTGGTAAATTTCAAATTGAACCTATGTCATACCATGATCCTTCTGTTCTTTGTACTTTTCAGATTACTCATGCAGTTATTGGAAAGGAAAGCTGCCTCGCCAAGGGTGGCTATATCTCTCTGTGAATCACATTTGTTTTTATTCATACCTTCTTGGAAAAGAAACAAAGCTAGTTATTAGATGGACAGATATGTTGGTGAGTGTGGAAGTCAATATAAATCAGGCAGGCTTATCATCTTAAGTCTATAGATTCAATTCCAGTTATATCAGCTGGAATGGATGCACTCGTGTTATTACAGTGCTGTCTACCTTTAGTTGGCTGCAAAGTCTCATGTTCAGTTCTTGAGTTTTTGGGCAAATCATAATATTGCCCTTATAGTTGTACCCAGTGCTCCTCTGACATGTAGCATGTATCCTAGGGATTGTGGTAAGTAAGATAAGTATCTGGACAGATCATCCAGCCCTGTGTTTGACCAGCAGCTACCCAGGAGAAGAGAATTATCTAGTTTTTCTATCGTTGTGGTATACAGGATTTCTTGCCTAGCACCTTACTATACTAGTTGCAATCATTACCAGAAATGCTTGGAAAACCACATAACCATATTCTAATAAGTACATGGATTAGCAAGAACTAAAAATGGCTTTTAGAATGAATCCTGCCTTGCTAATGATCCCACATGCAGATTTGGTAAAAAGGAACTCAATGTATTCCAGTTGTGTTGAAAGAAAAATTTTTAAAGAAAGCCATGTTGTAGAACTAAATGAGTATGCAATATATTATATAGAATAAATGGTCAAGTGAGGGATACAATGTTCTGTAGTCATGTCGACTTAGATATTTGGAATTCATAGAAGGAGTGTACATGAATAGAAGAAGGTGATAATCATTCATTCAGTTCAATAAAAGTACAAGATTTAAAATTTGCCAAGATTGGAAAGGGAAGTCCAGGATGGAGCGGTTAATCAAGTTGCTATTGAATTTTTTCGAAATTGCCATGCTAGAAGCCCAAATCTCGAGAAAAAGCATCAAATTGAGAGCCATGGAAAGGGTCCATAGCAATGAGAATATCCTGACACATTGAAATATTGTTCCCTTGATAGACATCTCTAATAATCCTATGTTAAATTAAGAGGTTGCATGTTAAAGAGTGCTTGACCGTATGCAGGTGTTCTCACTTACAATGTTGGCCTTTTATGATGAGACATTGCTGCACTACAGGACCCATGACGTGGCAGATAGCATATTTGCATCACATTTATGCAGCATTGTGTATAGAAGGTGGGAGGGGGGAGAAAGGGAAAGGAAAGAAAAGTGCTAAATGTATCCAAAGCATGTTTATTGATTTAGCAAAGATTATTTAATGGTTTACAATGTTTCTGTCATAGAAAGCCTCCCATCAAGCCACAAAGTTGTGAAAGTAGCTCCATTGTTTCATTTCATTCGTCATTATTCTTGCACTCCCTAATAGAACTTGTTACCTCCTAAAGGCCATAGCTTCTCGATTGGCTAGTCTGTATTATACATATATTTGAGGATAGTTTCCTTTCTCATATATCACTGCATATTAAAGCAACCAGTAATATTGTATTGAGATTCCATAATATTGCATGCAGAAAGTATTTGTGTATAGCATAATACAGACTTATTACAGAGTACTGATCTGAGAAAATTAAGCGTCAATGATACAAGTATTTTTGTACTACATCATTGTAGCATAACACTCTCAAGTGGTTTGTATCATATTTTGCCTTATTCATGTAATAGGGTTTGGAAAGAACTAATAGCGTCGTCCTCCCAGACGCTGTAAAAGTAATCACACGAGATGGAGAGGTATGTTTGGTAATATTTTCATAGACTTATCTGAGCTCTTTGCATAAAAGGGTGTAAAGGTGGTCACAAGCCTCTGGCCGGTCAGAGCTATGGCCTAGTCGTCCTGTGCACGGATCTTATAGCATTTCACTTTTCCTATCAGTATTGTTTGCAGAAAATTATGGAAGTCTATCATCTAGTTGTATGAATCAGCTGGACACCTTATAAAATGTTTAGTATCCTTTTGCACTGGATCACAGTCTTGCATAATGCTATATACAGCTGCTTTTTAGAACGACTTGACTTTGTCCTGAATTGCTGATATTGAAGCAAATTTTTAGATAGTAGACATTAGAATGAAAATTGCCTTGTTTCCCTTAAGGAGAAGAATGTTTCATTGGTATGTAATCATAACAGTAATTGATATTGTGATTTTTGCACTATAATTTTAACCTTCTCTCTTTTTCAGTACGATTTCTCGCTCTTACTCCATGTTTCTGAAACATTTAAACTGATGGAGCAGCTTGCAAACATTGGGATGCGTAGGTAAGAAAAATGTTGCAAGAAATTACACAATCAGAGCTACTATTTCCTCTATACATGACTGCTGCTTCACTTTTTATAAATAATGCTGCTACGATTTCACTATTTTGTCTTTTTGTCAAAGCTAGTATCTACTTTTATCAAAATCCTGTTCAGTTATGGTATGAGTTTGAAAACAGATCCATCATAGATTGGGAAATAAAGTATATATTGACACTCCATCATCTTTTGTATTGTTCCAGTTTTTCATGTCATGTTCTCCTCAGCAGCTTGTGTTCTCATTTTTCCAGCATTATATTACCATAATGCGTCTTGACCATACTTTCTGACTATTTTGAAAGACAAGTCTTGTTGTCTATGCTTTATTGTAGTCCACAGTCTTTCTTTGCAATCGTGCTGAATGGTCGTTTATCGTTATTTGGCTCATGCGTTATGCTGGATTCTCAAGATATGTTTTCTTGTTCTTGTTTCATGGCTTTGCTAGTGTATTCTGCTGGCAATAATCTCTTCTTATTCATACTTTGTGTTCTTGGGGACTTACTTCTTGATTGTGCCTTCATTGACATGTCCAGTGTTCATGCTTTGTCGTATTTGGTCGTGCTACGTGGCCGTGCTTCGTTTTCATGCATCTTTATGTTTTGATTAAGCTCTCTGAGTTATTCTTTTACTTGTAGGAACCAAGACCTCTTCTTTACAGTAGCCAAATTAGAATGGCCCCTAAATTTGTCTTTTAGCTCCATAAGTCATTTGTAGCTATATAATAAATGAACAACGTCTTGCTGAGTGTTCTCTGCTCTCATTCAAGGTTATTGTCAGAAGAGTCATTTGAACAAGACAAATCATTACCTACACCTCATAGGTTAGTTAACATTTATTTGCTTTATACTCAGCCAAGTAGCTAGCTTATGCCTGCATATAAGCATAGCTTAGAATACTACAGGCATTAACATCAAAATTGCATATCGCACAAGGACAGTTATGGAAGACTTGCTTTAATTGAGAAGACGGTATTATTGGCATTTATTCTAGTTCTTTGATTTTGGAGCATTTTCAGTTGTATGATGAATGCTGCACATTGGGTTCTATGAATCCATTAAACTTGAGGATAGTGGAAAGTGAAAGAATGTTTTTTCGGAGTTGAAAAAATTACTGTGATTATGCCAATCGTTATTTAAGAATGAGGCGAGGCAAAAGAGTCAAGAAAAAGGTGCATTCGACGTTGAAAAGAGATCTCGAGGCGAGAGCGAAAAGCGAGCATTACCGGTGAGGCTTGATTTGTTATTGGTTTGTGTTTTGTTTCTTTGCTGTTTTATTTCTGAAAGCAGCATTAAGATTTTCCTCGATTGACTGAAAGCTCTTTAAGGAAATTTCGTTGGTCCCACTAATATCAAAGTGAATATTACCAATCTTTTCAAGATAAACTGATGTGCAAGGAGTATTTTTGGAATGATCTGGTCATTTGATACCTTCTGTCATATTTTGAGCATCGTCTTTTAGATTCTGTTGTTATTCTCATCAAACGCCAAATAAGTCGTTCCTATCAGCCGAAGCACTTGTCTCAGGAGAAATACATGACAGCAGGCCTTGTTTCAATATTTGAAAATATTTTGATAAATTGACATGTGCCTTTTCTCCAAACCTGAATTATAAAGGATTGGACTAGATACTTGTCAGTAAAGTGCTCAAGAAAACAAGAGAGTGATTTGCAGGTTCAAAATACATGACTGCGAAATAATGAAAAAATTGGAACGACATAGAAATAGGTTTGACTCAGAGTGACTGAAACAGTGACTGCGCTATCAGTGTAGTAGGAAATATTTTACAACCAGGAATAAGATTCACCATTCATGCATTCCTCGGAGGGTACTATATCATGCCCCATTTTTCTGCTATGTCAATCCAGTGCTCCTCCACACCATATGTCACGTCAAGGTAAAACTAGAAGCTACGCCCCCGTGATGCTTTAAATGAGTTGAGATACCAAAAGAAATTTCCTTTCACCAAGAACATTTTGTTGATACATAGTAAAGCACATTGAGTGATAAAAGGATCATCTTGACTTTTTAGTACTATAGCAATGAAAAATAAATTAGTGAATTGTAGCTTGCTTTTGGGTCATCCTTCTATATTACTAGGAATCCTGATTGTTTAAAGAACTCTCAGATCTGATTATCGTAAATCCTGGAATTAGAGCCCTGGGGCCTTATTTAATTTTCATGATTTAGGTTGGGGTCGTAATCGAGGATAGGTCTATAAGAAGGGAGCCTATAAAATTTTGTGAACATGTGATGAAAACCTCATTTTCAAGACTCCTTATTAGCTGTTTGTAGTTACAGGAATGGGGTTTTTTCATCAGTGAGCTTTTTCGAGAGGGGCAAATTCGTTGACTTATGATAAGTATTTTTATTATGTTGTAGGAATGCATTTCGCCTTCCGAAGGACGAGAAACTTGATGGTACTCAAGAGTGTACAATGTGGAGTCCATTCGCTAAAGCCCACATTTGGGGGGTTTTGTTTGTATCACCAAATTATCTGTGCTTCGAGAGCAGGGTTTGTAATTAATTGACGAATTCATTTACACTTCATTTGCTTTTATATTTGTGCATGTGTGTGTGTGTGTGTGTGTGTGTGTGTGTGTGTGTGTGTGTGTGTGTGTGTGTGTGTGTGTGTGTGTGTGTGTGTGTGTGTGTGTGTGTGTGTGTGTGTGTGTGTGTGTGTGTGTGTCTGTGTGTCTGTGTGTCTGTGTGTCTGTGTGTCTGTGTGTCTGTGTGTCTGTGTGTCTGTGTGTCTGTGTGTTTGTTCATATGTTTTTATGATGAAAAGAAAACCAGTCATAATTTGGTCCTGTATTATGAAAAAATGAAACGAAATTGCCACGATCAGAATCAACACAGTACCTTCAGGTATGGTCTTCATTACAGTTTGGCTTAGCCGTATTGAAAACTGTATCTTGTAATATCTTATTATTTCAAGTAAATTTATGGCGATTATCCAATGTCGCCGCATGGGCTGTGCCTTTGCTGTTAGATTTAGTATCCAAACCGGCTAAATTGCCTGCTGTTTCACAAATGTTTGTTTTGAGATCAAGTAACCTTAATCCTTCATTTCAGATCAAAGATTTGTGCACTGTCATCATACCGATGAGGGAAATCTCTGTTGTTGAAAAGATGGATTCAACGTCAATTCTTCCAAATGCTCTTCATATAACAATAAAATCTAAGGTAGTCTTCATTTGGATTTGAAATCATATTTGATTAGATTAAAAATTAATAGTGTTTCATCCTGTCCAAAGCAAAGATTCTGATGTTTGTGCATGGAATTAAAATCCATTCCTTTTGCTAGTCTATGACTGCTTAATTAGTCTGTCCGTGAAATTCAATTTGCCCCATTGATAGGTTTGAGTTCATCTCAGCCAGTTTAACCTCATCCAAAGGCTATAGAGGAAGACACGGGTTCAAATTTTGTATGTTTCTCGGGGATTTTGGGTGGCGTTTGAACTTCTAGTATAGCTACTGTCCACTTTATGACGGGAGACCTTCTGCTAACCACCGTAAGTGAGGGGCACGGGTGTTTTCATCAAATGTGTTGTAGATTGTTATATGTTTCGGTGTTCACATTGAGGCCTGTCACCTGGATACATCTTTGACGCAACTGTAATATTTTGGAAGTTTTTGTTATACTTTAATGAGATACACAAAGCTACGCGCTTGCTCATAAGTCCAAAACCAAAGACAGTAAAGATATACTCAAAGGAAACACAATAGTATGGAGCTTTGACCCGCTGTTCCTAGTATAGCTTGGGTGAAAATCGCTCTTTTCTCCACTAGGAAGGTTTCTCATATTATATTGGAAGTATAGGCGTATCATACTAACATATAGTTCTCTTTGAGGCTATGATTTCTCCACACAGAGAAAGGCAAATATTGAAAGGGAGCATTCATAGTGACTGTCATTTGAAGAGAAAATCTTTGATAAATTTAGGCGGCGTTTAATGTAATTTGACACTGCTTATGTCGAAAGATTTGCTTCTCTTCTGCTTATCTCACAACGTTCCGCTGCGTAAGAAGTCGGAATCTGCTTGTCGCAAATTTTGTGTAGATCCCTTGTTTTATCCTCAGTCAGTAATTTCAACTGCATTTATTTTGTTGTTGTTACATGAGTTTTTAATTGAGAATAGGGACGAGTGTTCTTTTATATCACAATATCGATTTCTGTGCGTTGATTCAGATATAGATATAGGATATGGAATTGAATATGGTTAGTTTTGATAGCAGCCCATCTGCACCCAATCTTTATCTCATTTCCTTCCAATACTGGATTTAAAATACTTCTCCAACAACTACAAATGGCTAAAACTCTGAACTGATCTCTGTGAAATGCAGTTTTTGAGTCGATTAGAATAGCATAGGACATCATTTCAGATGGGATTAGTCTACCAGAATACACTTCTAGACGATTCTGCAAGCTTGAGATCGTCATCTCATTAGTATTTATGGATGTTGCATTTATCAGAAGCTCAAGATTTATTCTATTTGCTCTATACTACCACGGGTGATTCTAGTATCATCCTATAAAAACACATTGGTTGAATAGATGAAGCGAAAGTCGCAGTGGAGCATGTTGGTGTAAACTAATCTAGAAAATTTCAGCCTAGATAAGAATTAAAATATTTGTTTTTTTCCCTGCAGACAAGTATTTTATTTGCATCGCTGAGGAATCGTCATTTCTTGATGGAGAAGATTTCAGATTTCTTGGCAAAGACACCTCCTGTCAAGTAAGACTGCATTAGAACTATGATACCAGCTTTCTCCTTCATAAAACTAACTGGTGAAGTGGTTCATTGATTAACTAGTTGATTGGTTGATTGACTGACTGACTGACTGATTGATTGATTGATTGATTGATTGACCCTTTTATTGGTTAGTTTTCTGAGTGGTTCCTGAGCAATTTAGACATATATTTATCTGTCATTTTAGCAGCTGTTGCTTCGCTGGTGCAATCTTTCTTGTTTGTTTCCTCTGTATATTCATATATTCATATATTTATTCATCCATTCATTTCATCATTTTTTGCCTAATCTACACTAGGACTTCATTACTTCATCAGGTGAATGATTTGTTGTTTTATTTATTGCTTTTCCCATTCTATTCGCTCGTACTTCATTCATATGCAGAGTAATTTCTTTATTTTTGAACCAATTGAGAGATTTTATAATATGTGAGAAAACTTTGGGTTGTATACGTCTGAGGTATTCTACAGATTTCTATGTTCATCATGGTCATGTTTTCTTGATCATTAATTAATGTTTTCTGTGACTTATTCATTTTCTTTTTTTCAGAATTTTACCTGAAGAGTTCGACATTTTTTCGGCACAAAATCGCGACACGATTCCCTTTCAGCCAGCATTAAAACAGGTTTTTCACTCTGACCCTAAGAGTGAAATATCTCCGAAGGAATCAGTCAAGGAACATATCTGGACTCTACATTTTGCTGAGTATGGGAGGTACACATTGTTACCAACTGCTTAGCTTGCTCATTCATAAGTTTAAAAGTGGACTAACAAGACTCAGAGATGGCAGCCCAAATTAGACACATTCGGAATGAAACCTTGCATTCATATTTATTTTTATGAGATCTTTGTACTATTTCCTTTTGACAATGAACACCGATGTTTAGCGATTACCAGCATGAGCATGTTTGTCAATAGATCTGTTTATTAGAACTGTTTGCATCACTTCCACATAAACCAAAATGTATAGACAAGAAACTTATACAGTCTTTGTGCTTTATAGTGCAATTTCAAAATGTTGCTAAGTGGCCAACCCAAAATATCAATCCGTGTGGTTCTTTGCAATTTTCTCGGAGTTTTAATTCTACCCTTTACCCTTTGCTGCGATCTTTTTGCTATAGGTGCATATATTAATGCAATGTTCTATAAAAGTGAAACTTGCCCCGAATATTTATCCTGTACTTGTCGGTAGAGATGCCATGAAACTCTCATATGAGGTATAGGTTGTGGTTGATTTATATATTAGTTAGTTAGGTTACTTGAATGACATGCCTTCTCATTGGCGGAAGCTGCAAATGAGACATGAGCTTTCAATCATTGCACTTTTATAAGAATAACTCATCTGCTGCCAAGTAGAAAGTTGTTTGGTCTCCTTATCAGTTTACGAGATGTTTTGATCCCAATTACGGCGAATCCGTTGCTATATCTGAGTTCGTTACTTTCAGTCATTCCATTGTCATTTTGTTGTAGGGGAATGTGTATGTATAGAACTCCGAAAATGCATGAATTGATCCTGAAGGGAGTACCAGACCAATTTAGAGGCGAGACTTGGATTTTATTTTCAGGTGCTGTCAATGAGGTATGAACAAGAGGAATAAAGTTCATTGTTGACTCATGGTCTAGGTTTTATACGATATTTTCAGGACTTCAAATTGATAGGTCTGCCGATAAGTCTAGTTGTAGATGTAGCTGAAATTTACCACTTGTCGTGATAGCAGTGATATTTCCATGATTATCTTTACAAAGCCGACACTTAATAATACGGTAGTTTTGGAATACCAATGGATGGCGTTTTGCAGTTGGCAACCTTTTCTTTTGGGTTCTCTTAAAAAGCAGACTGTCTTTCAAATGTCCTTTCTCTTTTGTGTTTATTTTTATTCGTTGGTGAAAGTCATACAAATAATCTAAGGCCACTTTTGCCCTTGCCTCTTTAATTTTTACTGTTGTTTACTTTATAGATTGCTGTGCATCCTGGGTATTACAGAAGGATGGTAGAAGAGAGTATTGGAAAAATGTCTATGACACAAGAGGAAATTGAAAGGGATCTTCACAGGTAGGCACACATTTTGTGCTATTTTATTTAAATGAAATTTATCATGCTGCAGTTCTTACATGTTTAAAACTGTCATCTCTCCTGCACCACACTAGGGCATTGAAGTTATTCACCCTGAGTTTTATCATTTTCATCAGATCTCTTCCTGGTCATCCAGCTTTTCAGTCTGAACTTGGAATCACTGCACTAAGACGAGTATTGACAGCATATGCTTGGAGAAACCCGAATATTGGTAAGACAGGGTAACAAGGTGTCTGTTTTAATTGAAGCCTTCATTCCTGCTACTTATTTGAAAGTGTATCACCAAAAGCAACCTTGAAGTAGATATTTGTACCACACTCAAGCATTAGGATATTCTTTGTCTATTACCAGAAAAATCGTTTGTATTACTGTCCAGGTAGATAAATGCTTGGAATGCGATCCGGACATATTTTGCACTATTCTCATAGTCATTGCGATATATACTTTTCGTTTTATAGTTAGATTGCTATCTCAGTTTCCATCAATTAGTTGCTTAAAAACCATTATGAAATTCCTTTGCGGATATTTTTGGTTTTTGAAATGCGTTAGAGTAATTTTGTCCTTGTTTTGGGGCAATGTTGTACTAGCCAGAACAATATGACGTATTGTGAAGTCTTTCAGATAGCAGTACCTGGCCAGGGGTGCTCTCAAGGTTTGGGAATGTGAAAGCCCCTGTAGTAACCTTGCTTTTCCACTAAAGAAATGAACAATATTTAATCTTTGAAACATGTAGCTGAATCTCTGTTGAATTTTGATTGTGATTCCATCCCTTCCCTTCTCTACTTCTAATTACCTCCATATTGCTATAGCTCACAAATGTACTCCTGTATTCCGATAATTTTCAGAGATGCTATGGCATTCGTTATCCAAATGATATTATAGGAAAGAACAGGATAAAAATAAATTTATTGATTGGATATCCCTTCAAGTTTGACAGCCTTTTATAGTTGAATTGAGGATTTAAGCTTTTTGTACTACAGTGTTTCTGCTTTCTCATGCTGTAATGTTCGTTGTTGAAAAATTTATGACTTGAATCTTATAGCTCATTATACATGAATTCATTGGACGGACTCATTAATCAAGAGATCTGCAAACAACCGGCTACTTATAAATGTGCATTAATTGAAAGTGTTTTCGTACCTCAGGTTATTGCCAGGCCATGAATATTGTTGCATCGGTATTGCTTCTCTATTGCACTGAAGAAGAAGCATTTTGGTTGCTTACAGCCATTTGTGAAAGAATGCTTCCTGACTATTACAACACAAAAGTTGTCGGCGCCCTTGTTGACCAAGGTATGTAGTAGAACAAGCAAGGCAGTTGAAAGAGCCCCTCTATGATCCTGGCACAAAACAGCAGATGCTTGTCCGTTTGACTTCAATGAAACCGTAAATCATGGCTCACTTTTTACGAGATGGAAATTTGGATTTAATTAAGTAGAGGATATTTGCAAACGGAGCAATCAAGACAGGATTTGAAGGAGATAATTGCAGATTTTAGCAACTCATTTCGCTGATTGATATCTTTATGTTACACAATAGGATTTAGACTGTAAGTGGTGATGGTTTTCACCTCGTAGTCCTTGTTGAGTAACAAGTCCATTGTAGATTGTTCCCGGGTGATTCTTTCAGGTAGAACAGTTTTGAAGCTCATTGCTGGCCGTGTGAAAGAAGAGTTTATTTAATTATGTGGATTTCGTCTGTAGCCGTTATCTTTAGAGGGTATATTGACTTTTTTGTACTGATGTTTTGGCTCCACAAGTTTCAAATATTTCCTTGTTTAGAATGAACAATCATTTTCTTTTTGTTTTACTTAGGTGTCTTTGAAAAGCTTACTCAAGAACACATGCCAGATTTACACTCGCATTTAGAGAAACTTGGTGTTCTTAGTCTTGTTTCTCTCTCATGGTTTTTGACAATATTTATCAGGTATGTTTATTACTTAGGAAATCTCCTCGTTACCTTACTTTGTGATCACATTGTGTGTTGATTTTATTAATTGCATATTTGTCATCTACATCATGAATCTGTCATAGTTTTCTGGGTATAGTTGAATACAGAAACTGACACTTCATAGTGAGTGATTTCCAGCTAGGAGTGGTCTGAAGGTACCTTTCTCTTTAGACACGACGATGTGCTGAAAGTGGATCATTCCTTCCGTACTAACATACCTCCCATTCCTCTTCCTTGTGCTGACTGTTGAATGAGTACCATATTTCATATTTACTGTGTTTCGAATTTGAATGGTTTGAACGGTATTACCTTGTCAATAAATTGAGAATCTTATCGATGGAAGTATGCATGAGAACTGATAGAGTGATATTTCAACATTGGACGAAATATTAATCTACCAAAGATGAATGAAACTGCTCTTTACGATGAGATGAAGCAGTTAGAGATTGTCAAGAATATATTAGTAGAAATGGATCGTTGTTCCTTGAAAAGGTAGACATTAGTCACATATACGATTTTGTACGTTGAGTGTGTGTTTGTCAGAGAGGACACGTATCCTGGCCCATCAGCACAGTGGGGTGAAGTAGCCAGTTCCTTTCCTCATCACCTTTAACCCCCCCCCCAGTGTTACCACCAGCTACCCATTTGCTATTGGGTGGACAGTGAGCGAGCATCCCAACTATGGTCCGAAGGTTCGGCTCGAATCATAGATAAAGATCTACGCAACAATCAAGCGCTTTATCCACTCGGCTACTCTCCCATACTTGTTCCTTACTCCTTTCTTTTATATTTAAATATAATGCAAATTCTTGTAGACATCATTAGGATACTTGTTAGCCAATCCAACTTCTTACCTCTGAGCTCACTCTTTTGCAGCTTTAAAAAAATATCGCATTTAACATATCGGTCATATCTATCTGGAAAGCAAGAGCATTGCTGGATACACTATGACTCATTTTTCGTACCTCATCGGTTTTTGTCTTTCATTTCTAGCGTGATGCCAGTGGCAAGTGCTGTCAGTATAATGGATTGTTTCTTTTACGATGGAGCAAAGGTTCATATTTGTTTGATTTTTATCTGGTTTTTTCTTATATGCCGTTTATCTCCATTAGATCTTACCAGTACCAACTTGATTTAGGAATTTTCTATCAATTTGTTACTAAGTAACAGGAACTTCCAGAATCATTCCTTGAGCGTTGAAGACCCTTTAGTAACCTTATTGCTGCCAGAAGCTTTATGCTTTATCCTTGTAAAAAGGCTATGGTCTCATTCATATACGATATCACGAGGTACCCCAGGAATGGAATGAATTTGCTTGTAGTTAGCGTTGTCGTTCAGCTGCTGAGTATTTCTAACGACAATAATCAGTTTTGGGCGCATTAGTTTCAAATTCATTGCAAGAATTTATTTCTTTTTTATTTTTCTATTGTGCTGGTAATTTCATAATGCCTTGTACGCTAGTAGTCAAAGTTTTTCTTGTATTTTTATTTATGTGATTTTCGTCTCGTTTTTATTTCATTATTAAAGTGCTAATCCATCATAAATGTATGGGAGGTATCCGATCTTTTGAATACTGTGTGGGGTCATCCTACTTTCAATGTTGGGCGAAATGTCCCATCGTTTGAGTACCATGTTTGATAATGTAGCATTAATTCTGATGTTGTGTGAAATTTACCCCCCCCCCGCATTATAACCCGTCCTGCATTTCCATTGTACTCAGTGCTGCATAAACTATTGGATGCAATGTTGGACGGAATAGTAAGTTGTTTGAGCGCTCTTGCGTTGAACAGCCCAACATTCGGACACATTCGTAGATGACATGTTCTACGAAATACCAGGCCAATTATTGGCCGTTTAAACGGGGCTTTACGGCTCCACTAAATTGCATCCATTTGCATTTGAATAGAATTGAATGTGTTTTGAATCTGACAATTTTGATTTCCAGTTGCGTCTATGGTATAGTACCGTTGCGTTTAACCTCATAGCGTTATTTGTAGTTCAATACTGTAGAATAGTCACTTGACATAGAAAGATGTACCATTTATGCAATCCTATATCTTTGTGAGTGTGGTGCACCTGAGCAGAAAGAACCTATCAAAATACATGAAAAAATTTTGAAGATTTGCAAATGAGATTTAAATGGAAATCAATGTATCGAGACGGCACTCAAGGATATGGAAATTAGTTAGGCAGTTTACTGTTGGGGTTTCTTTGTGAATGAGGGAACAGGAAATAAGAAAAATTTTACAGGATAGAGAACATTATTCAAACCTTGCACTCGAGACCTCATGGTGTCATCAACGGTTGTTTGATTGATGTGCTCTGCAATATCCGCAAGAAGAGAGAAGAAATTAGATGTCATAGAAAAACAGCAGAAGCCCAGAACCAAATGGAAAAGAAGCTGAAAACTCATCATCGGTTAGTTTTCTGAATTAAGGATCATGCACTGGTGCTTTGATTTTATTGTATGTGGAGAAGAAATGAGCTGTCTTTTACATCTTTAATTCAGGTCCTATTTCCAACCAGGATTTTAAACTTTTTCATAAATAAGTTTTAAGTACTATAATTCGGATCATTCAAAAGTCAAGTGAACCTGTAGATATATCAAAGGACTTCAAGCTAGCAAAGAAGTGGTAATACCCGAACTGTGCTTTTTGGCCGCTAGAGAGTGTAGTTGCCAATTAGTTGGTGGGACACGTGAAAGAGCTCAATCTCTTTGAACCATTACAGTGACTATATAGAGATCGTTGTAGCACTGAAACCGCATTGGTTGTGAGGCAAGATTTTGCTCCTGTGGTAACTAGGTTGACGAACAGGGCCTGGTCATGATGTTGCTTGAATTGCCAGGTGCTTTCTATACTGCCAATCACAGTCTGTTCTTCCGAAAGTGGCTGAAAGAGTAATTAAGGTCTTTGTATCAAAAAAGGGCTTATTGTGTTGGGGTGGTGAAGCACAAGATTCATCGCGTGAGATCGTTTCTATTTGTATGAATCTGTTACAGCATCTTTGTTGCTCTTAGCCTGTGTTCGGCCACTTTTGGGTATCATAAATTACAACAGATGCTAGTTTTCTTTCTGTACGGATGGTGCCCATTCATGTTGTAGAAGTTCAAAGAGATGTGGATCAGAATAAACATGGGTTGGTAAAAGTACAAATCTAGTAAATGGCAGTGTGAATGGTAGGGAGGTTTCATGGGGTCAAAAGTAGATGTCTGATTGATTGAAGTTGAGTAGTAGCAAATCAAGATGCATAGAAACGAAAGAAAAAAGCAGAGGTAAATCAAGACAAGGCAAGTAAATTTGCAGAAAAATTCGTGTTTGCTGGCCATTACTTTTGAAGTTTGGAACTAGGCTGTTTCTTTCTGCACATATAAATGTCATTACGTCATTGGGAGAGCTTGCAAATCTGTACATTGAGCATTGATAATAGGAGGAGTTGGAAAATGTATGAAAATTAACAGAGCTGGTGTATTTCCAAACCTGTGACCATACTTGCCTTTTGAACCAAACAGCCTCTGCGTGGACGACTGTTGACTGTAATAAGCTTTGCATATAAGAAGGCAACTCGTAACCGTTAGACCAATTGATTTGAACAATGCATGCAGAGATTCAGCCAAATTGCCAGTAAAAGGTACTCCACTGGAAAGTTGAAAAGTGCCTGATGCAACTCTGGATAGCTTCAAGCTGACTATGTCGCCGAAATTCCTTGGAGTTATTTTCATCAAATGTTTAGTTGTTAGATAACACTTAAACATTGTTGTGTTAATGCAAATAGTAGACATATAGCTCATACCATATCGTCGATCCTGCAACGAAGTATATGACAAAGGAGGAACAGAAAATTCATTCAGGCTTTTATGTCCCAAGGATTGTTAACAGTAATACCATGATATTAAAATTGCCCTTTTTACCTAGTTTGGTATTTGCAGAAAGTTGGAAGTGGTGTTGCAATGCTGTCGTGTGGGTGTAGCCAGGTAGTGGTGTGGCAATTTTCCGTTATAGAAAGTAGTATTGCTTACAAGTTGCATGGGGCACGAAATATAGGATATTGCTATTGATCTTCGCCTAAATAAGCAAGACAACCGTAGAATGCCTTATTGGTTTGCAAAAGAACAACAGTGATCATCTGACAACAGGGTCAGCAACTGATGATTTGTTTCATGATATAAGGGAAAGTCATTTGATTTCAGCTACGGTCAGAATGTTTACTCATTAGTCGTTAGTGTCTCTGCAACGAAACTATCACTTTCAGTATCACCAACCAACAAAGCAGAAGGATTCAGGTACAATGGAAGACATAGACATAGAAAGAAATTCTATGTATGATTTAGGATAATTTTGCATGGTTTTTCTAGTCGTATTTGAATTTGATGTTGTATGGTTCTTGAAGATTTATGGCACCATAGCATCTTATTGTTGTTTCTTTTATTCTTCTTTGGTATTGACTGTTTCATTATCATTATCATTAACTGTAATTTCGAATGTACCAGTTAGCTCAGTATTCGATCATTTCTTAGGTTTTATTCCAAGTTGCTCTGGCATGTCTTGATGTAAACAGAGCGAAGATGATGAAATGTGCAGACGATGGTGAAGCAATGCAAATCCTTAGTGATTATTTGGAGAGAATCGCCAATAGGGATGCGCCGGCAATTTTGAGCCACACCAAACACACAAAAGCTGATACGTCGGTAGGATAGTGAAGACAGATTGATTTCTTCGTCTTTTTTACCCGTCATATACGGTTCGAATTCATTCAATTTGTAAGACATACATTTCTGTCATCGGTCATCAGCTGAATGTTGTGAAGGTTGTATAGCATATTTTAGTATGGATGCAAGCATATTGCAGAGCCATTCACCTCGTTAATAGATATTTCCATTACAACAAAAGAAGTTTGAAAGAATGCAGAAGAATTGAGAGTAGGATAGTGAGATTGCAAACCATACGTCTTTGTGCAGTTTGTTATAAAAACCTGCACATAGGAACCTACAACTCTGAAGTGAGCCTGTTTATGCAATGAAGTACTTCCAGTACTCAGGGTTCAGGTTCTTAAAATTAATCTTATCCCTGCAGAGCCAGCCTATCACACTTATGTATGCAATTTTGTTAACATCCGTAAAGGGGCTGATTGGCAAACAGATTTGTTTCTCTGTGGATAATAAATTAATCTATTTACAAGGAGCTAGTTAGAATATCAAGCTGTAAAGGTTCTAAATAGTTGAATTCAGAATATGCAATTTCACTCTGTAGGTTCTTAACATACGAAGGCTCTTATTTGCGAATTTTGCCCTGTTTTCACGTTTTTTATAAGAAGCTAACTTTCTCCTTTCAGCCTGGAGTTTTCTTAATATTGTTTCAAATCCAGCCTTAAATGTTTCTTAAGTGCTTCTTAAAATTCTTGAAATTTCCTATAACAACAAGGCAATTGTAAGGCGAGAAGTAGAATTTTTAGTTTAAAAGATTTGAAAGACGGATGCTGTTTTTATATTTTGTTTGCAGTTTTATAGAAAATTTTCTCGCAAAAATAGACTTCTGAAGTTTCCTTTTGAAACTCAGCGTGCCTGTGTTTCTTGATTGTTTCTTAATTTTTGCTTGATTTGAGTCTCATGTTTCTTATGCACTTGTTTCTTATAATAAACATTTATTGTTCTACAATATAGTTACACTATAGCCAATCATTTGTGAAGCCAATGAGATATTGATTGTTTTGCCATCAACTCATGTTTTCCTGATATATTGAGATCTACTTTTTTCTGATATAAGTGGTAGTAATTTTTTTTGCACTCTTTCACTTTTTGTCCTAAGTAGCATTTAATTCTGATTTCTGCATTAATTCGAGCTGCTTACGAAATGTTGATCTTTATTCTCCATTTCATGTCCATGTTAGATTATTACTTATATCAATCTCAATGTTTTCGTTTTAGAAAAGACCATCAGTTGACGTGGCTGATCTCATTCTTCTATCGTACCAAAGGTTCGGCTTTATAACAGCAGAGACAATTGAAAAACTGAGAAATTCACAACGGTTGAAAGTAGTTCAAGTGAGAATTCATTGCTCCCTCCAAATCAATGTTTTCTCTTGTTCATTACATTTCAAATTTTCCTACTTCCTTTTGCATATTTTGAATTCGTCCATTTTTGTTGCCATTATTGTGTACTGGGTTTTATTGCTTTTTCGATTTGGTCAACTTTTGCATTTTAAGGCAGTTCCAAATGCAATTTTCTTTTAATACTTCATTTCAGTGATGTGTACGTCCATTGGTAGACAGAGACTTATGTTTTAAACCGCTGTTTTTAATGAGCATATTCATTCTGCAATAGAAATTTGCCACTCCAGGGAGAGTATGTTCCTTCAGAGAAGACCCCAAAAAGCTTGCTATCAACTGTGAAATTTGAAATTGACAGTGTTTATCAGTGTATGACATGGCTTTTTTCCACTCTGCTAATGTTCCCCATTTATATTTCTTTGCTCTCGATTCTTCACAGTACCTTGAAGACAATATGAAACGAAGTGTTGTGAGAAGCCTTTGTTATGATTCATCACTTAGTGCATATGAATTGGAACAGTTGTTTATGCTTTTCAAGGTAATCTATTCACCGTTATCAGTAAGCAGTGGGTGATGTAGTTTACTTTAAGACCCAAAACAAGCATTGATACGTATTGACCTCAGTACTTTCAAAATTCCTGATAAGCTGAAAAGTTATTGATAATGTTTTACTTTGTACTGTTGATTCGCTTGGTTATAAAATTGTAGTTAAAGTCGAACCCCCTTTTTAGAACTGCAGGATCTTTATTCCCTCTAACTATCACTCTGGTTCAAGAATTTAAGCATTGTTTTGGCAGTAAAGACAAACTGTTGTTTCATTCATTTGACTTACCAATTATTGTCATTATTGATAGGAATAGAGAAGCATAACACTTGCCACAATAGAATTTCTTAGCTTAAATAACAGTAAAACATGTAGTAGTACTATGGAGTATGGAGCTTGTTGCTCTAGGGATGTTCTCTGTGTTTATATATGGAAAGGCTCATTAAGTCCTCTGTGTATATATATGGAAAGGCTCATTAAGTCCTTTGCTTTCAATTTTGATATAAGAGATCAAGAGAACGAGGGATTTTTATGCTCTTTGATAGTACAAAAGTAAAGTAATATGTTGACTTCTCAGGAATAATTTGAATGAAGATAGTTCTGGTGTTTGTGTTATTCGTTTGCTTCACTCTCTATCCATCCAATCTATAGTTTATGAAAAATTTTAGGTTTCCTATATGATTTGATTTTTCTGAAGATAGATGTTTCTTTATGGGGACTCTTTGATATTTACAGGCTGGTCATTTACAAAGCAGATATTGGGGCAAATCGGATCAACGTAATCAGGATGCGAAGAGTGAGCAAGGCTGGAAAGATCCGCATGAACACTTTTTGATAGACGATGAAAGATTTGTTTTGCTTTTTACCAGCATTCTGCCATGGGGTCAGGGAGACCTAGGACGTGAGATTTCTTTGAGGTGTTTCAAGGTTTGCATTACTGACTGTCTATTAGAGCATAAGTTTACTTGATTATTTCTGCATATTTATGCTTTTATTACTCTCTTTTCATGGTCAGCTGGTGGAAAAAGCGGGTGTAGTGATACTCCACACCATCTTATTCAATAGCTCCCACCTGAAAATGATGCAATACCTCCTGTAGTGAGACTGAGATAATACAGTGAGTAGTATTCAGTTTGGCGATTTGGATGGAGCTTGTTTGCAACGAAATCACTGCAAACATCATATAGCACGTGAGTTGTGCACAAGTAGCCATGCTTTCAGAATAGATATTTCAAGGCCATCCATATGGCAGAAGATTGAAGTACAAGTGCGTACATTTGATAGGTGACATTTTCATCCATAGGTGATTGATGAGGATAACGATGGGTTGATAAACTTCAAGGAATTCTCTCTGCTGTGTAGCCTAATAACTCGTGGCGACCTTCACGACCGCCTGAGGCTTTTGTACAAAATGCATTTGGGTTCTCTTGATGATGGGAACTCGGCATATAGCTCGTCACCACAGAAGGAACTGTTTGATGTTGTAGAGAACGCTTTAGAAGCAACGGAAGATGTGCAGGAGGAGGACAGTATGAGTAAAGAAGACACACTGGTTGTGGTACCAAGCGACGAGGGAGTGGAAGGTAAGTTGGAGAATGAAGAGGAAATTGTAATGACTCCTTCATCAGAGATTCTTGAAGATAGCATTTGGCCAAAAAGTATGAGAGATGTTGCTGATGTGAGAGAGAAGCAGGCTGCCAGAAGGGACAGTTTGTCAAGTAATGGGCAGATAGTTTTGGGAGAGGAAACTAATGATTCATGTATCTCACCAGCCAAGCAAACAGGAGAGAAATCTGGTTCTTCTGCGGTAGAGGTAACCCCGAATGATGCACCATCTGAAGCCACTGAAAAATCCAATGAGCGAGAAATCGGCTCTAGACCATTGAGTCCTCATACGACAGAATACATCCTCTCGAAGTCCCCAAAATCTGCAAAGAAGTTAGTAAAAGATTTTGTAGCATCTGTTATGAAAGATGAAAGGAAGACAGATGAGTTACCTAATATGAGCCAGGTAACAAATGTTTTGCTTTAATTTCATGTGCTCTTACTTAGCTGTTGTGTGTAATTTTGAGCTCGTTTATTGACATTCTAGCTGACATAGTGTGTTTACTGCTTGCTTGGGCCTTCCATTTATAATTTCCTACAGCTGGAAATAATGTATACAATTCTTTACCTCCCCAAGAGCATAGGTTTTTTAGCTGCCTCTCTCATTATGAAGTAAATTGTGTTCATGTTGCTCTAATGTTTCACTCACTTATAGATCCAGAAGCACAGTTGCTTTGTATAGCCACCATTATCAGGCACAATCAGCAACAATTTCAATGAAATTAAAAATTGTTTTCTTTGCATTCAAGGGGCCTTGTGTCGAGGTATTCTTCTGAAATGTGTTGGATTCAGTGAGCACGACAAGCCTTCACAGGCCTCAAATTCATTAAATAACTAGCCACTTGAACTTGTGGTCATTTATGAAAAAGTGACATTTGAATCATTGAAAAAGTTTCATTTAAAAAGGCCTTGAAATTGTATTGACACAGCTCTTTCTAGCAAACAACAAATAATAAGGACCTTAGAGAGCCACTGTCTCTTACATGAATTTGATCTGCACAGCAACTAAGAGGATGGTTGGCCTAATGTCGTTTGTCTATCTATTTTGTTAGCTTGTCTTTAGAGAATTCTACTTCGTTGTTTAGATTTCTATTGTTGCTTTATAGTTTGGTTTGTATTATATGATTTGCAGTAGAATTTGACACAAAAAATGAACTGCACACTGCCAGAAACTATCACAAGTCACCATAAGGCGTCATTAGTCAAGGATTCGTGGACAGGTTGTATTCTGGTCAAAGATGTTTAAGTGTGAATTAATCTTAGTGTTTCTTTGTTTCTACATTTAACATTAGTTCTTATTCTCTTCTCTGTCTTATAATGTCTTTTTTCTCCAGGTCGAATTTATCAATCTATGGAGAAGTTTGTATTCCTTGTTCCGAGAATCGGCAGACAAAGAGCAAGAATTGTACCAGGCAATTGCTAGAGCAGGTACCCTCCTATTGCAGATTGGTGACGCTGCGAATCAAGACGTCGTATCAGAGGCACCTTCTGAATCTTCATTCGTAAAAAGCTACGGGGCAGATGATTGCAAGTCCAAGGGGTCAACAGATAAGACGGGTGATTCTGATGTGTCATCAAGTGACATCTGTCCAGATGAGCCAAAGCTGAATATCCAAGTGCAAGGTATGACTTTAACTGAAGCATTGGCCGATGCGCAGCGGAGCCTAAGCTCCTCTCCAGGGAAAGATGAAAGCGTTAAAAGTGAGGAATATGTATATGTAGATGATAGTGAGGAAGATAGGACGTCATCTCAGAGCAATATTGCCCGAGCGGAGTATGAAGGAATGACTGGGTCTAGTTATAAGGAGATTGCTTCATGTATTGGGCAATCGCCTGAAATGATGTACAAGGAAATTGAACCTGAGGCTCAATCTTCTCCTTTGAAAATTTGCAAAGACGACACGAAAGAGAGAGTGTCGCAACTATCTATAAGGATCTCAAGTAGCTCTTCCGAGACTTCTACTGCACCCGCAGATCCGGGAGGAGTCTCCGACACATGGGCAGTAGGATTTAGTCAATTTATTGCGTGTGTTTTGTCGGAACCGGCGTTGGCTGAGTTTTTTGAACAGCGGTACGACTTGAAGGACACTCTGGACAAAGCCAAAAATGAAGGTCTTCAGGCGTTGTCAAAATCACTTGATGATAGTATGTTGGAGCAGCCTTCTTAGAAAGTCGCATCGGAGTTATTGGGTTTGCAGTGCCATCCGACACTTCTATAGCGTTATGAATGGTAAACCCAGCTGGTCGATGCAAATTATGGTGGATATCTTAAGCAAAACGTAATTGTCATGTAAAGATTATAGCAATTTCTGTGTTAAAGCTAAGTACTTCTTTGTCTCCCATTTTATGATACGAAAGTATCTCTAGTGACAACCACCTGCATGAGATGAACACAGAGATAAGTAGTATGCTGGGGAACTCATGATTTAGTTTATATTTAAAGGAAGTCGATCATTTAACCTGGTGAATCTTGAATTAGGAAAATTTGTCATGAACACACACTTTTAATCTGAAAATCTGGATACCTGTCAATTGTATGAGCAGGTATGTGTAGCTGGTATCATTGGTAAATATCCTTGAAGTTCTGTATATAGATATATCTTGATTCTTTATAGATTTGTTGTTAGAATTTATTCATTAAGGTGTATGAATTTTTTCCATGTAGGAGGTACTGAATTGTTTAGCTAAGATTTAGCCTCTCGGGTCTCTTTTAGATTTTGGTTACCCCCCTTCCAGTGATATCTTCAAAGCGAAAGACACTATACAAACAATACAAATATCATTAGAAACTAACATATAAAATATGTGAATAAAGGCCCCCCCCCCTCCCCTAGCTATCAATATACTGCTACACCACTGTATTCTTGTGTATATTGCGCAAACTACTGAAAAAACCTTGTATGTGCTGTGTACATGACACACTTTGCAGACTGGGCTGCTGGCATTGCTAAAATATTCCTTGACATATTAAAACTCATCGATAAATTGAAATACTCAGGTGTAGATTCCGCTCAGTTCAAGGACACCTTTGATTTATATGCTTTGGGTTTTTAGATAGCTTAAATGTACTTTCTGTTTGACATTATTATTTGTTACAAAAATCTTCTTAGCAATCTGTAAAGATTTGTTGCTTTACCCACGTAGTAATTTTTCTATCAGTTGGAACTGATTTTTAGTACTTGCTTAAGGATTTCCATGCTAAATAGTAGAGCTTCTTCAAATTCACTGGTATATGGTTTTCTGTAAAGAAATGGCTTTGAGATGAAATGCCTTGCTTCTGGTACATGGGCAGGACATACCAAAGTAAGAGCAGCGTTCTTTAATAGTAGCAAAGTCGGTAAGAGTAACTGTACTGAACCTTCTTTAATCCATCTCAGCTTTAGTTGATAAACTTCAGCTGTCGTAGGCGGGATTTTTAGTTTGCAAAACGTGAATTGTTGTAGTGTAGAAGTGTTTTTATTTTCGATTACATTCATATGTATGAGTCGCTCACTCTCTCTTTCGTTTTGCCAAATCAATGAGAGGAGTTTGAACATGCATACTACATCTAAACATCTTCTGGCTATATTTGTGATGCTTATCCTGAAAATTTCAGCTTCTTATCTGGGAAAGAAAGCTAGATGCTCTTGAATTTGACTGTAAGTTGTAACTACCCAGTAGATACTATTGGCCTTTCGCATATGAAGTGCATAGTATCTGTATGAAACAGAGCAACGATGATTTAAGAAGATCCTACCGAGAAAACTACATTCTTATTTAGTAATTATACCAAAGGCACACACTACCAACCTACACTTCTTGATTCAAGGGAAAGTAACGGAAACTGTCAACCAGACTCACCTTTTGTATGCTTACTTACCAGAACTTGCTCTTATGTTCTGATGCTAGTCATCTTTGTTCAAATTTGCGAAGTTGTATAGCATCTTACCAGTTCTTCTCCTTCACCATCTGATCTTGCCCTCATTTTGTTTTGTGAAGAGATTAACCTCGCTCTCTCCTATTGAACGTTGCATATCATTAACAAGCAAATTGTCCATTGAAAATCACGCGTATACTGCAACATGGTTTTATAAATCAAGCTTTCTGCACGAAAACTAGTATTATTATTTTTGGATTTTGTGCTTCTATAGGTTGTTGTCAAGTAATGCAAACTTGTTTGATGAGGAGGGATTATACTAAGAGGTCCTGCATGGTGTGTTTGCGTCCTGAGAACCTCAGTATTCTGGAATCATTCTTGCGTAGTCTTGCTCTCTGATATCCTTGTGTTGGGTTCATTATTTTCAAAAGGGGTCCAGCTATCCAATTGTGCAGTATTCTATTAATTGCTCGTCATAGAAACGTTTTACCCCGTTTTGGCATATACACACATTTCTCTTCTGTTATAACTTTTAAGGTACTATAGTGACCGTCCAACCAGGTGTATTCTTGTTTTCTTATACTATAATATACTTTGCTATCACGACACGTGCTCACCTTGTTCAACGAAGAACTTCATCATCTTGGGTAATCCATCAAGTCGCAATGCATTTTACCGTAGCTGGTGAATCCACCAATGCAAGTATCGGGCGATGAGATGATGCTAAAAGATTTCAGACGTATCTCTAAAAGTCGCCCGGAATGCAGTGAATTGTTTCCAATCGTCCAAACTTTCTTTCATTTTGACACATTTGACTAGAATCTGTCATTTTTGCATGAACATAGCATTTATGTGCAACTCAGACATTGTAGGACCTGTCCGAAGATGCGGCGATACAAGAATGCGACGTTTTGCACAGATCATCGCACCTGAAATGAAAGGTCACCTACCTAGGGATCCGGTTGACTTCTCATGCATACAATGATGTAATCACTTAAGCTGGACTCAAGATTCAATGGCAGCATGCACCTTGAGTTGTTTACAAGAAGCTCGTTTGAGGACGCGAAAATCGATTTGCGTGACGAAAAATCGTCGCTAGAGAAATTAAAGCGAAAAGATAAACTGGCCTAGGCGGAATTCAACTAGAATTTTTGATATGATTTAGAGGTAAGTACATTGATACTGTTATATTTTTCTCTATTTTTTATGTATTCTGGTCTCTTATAGTTGTAAGAACCTATATATTTAGTTAAGTGATCAGTCATTTGTCGTAAAATATTGGAGATTATGCAATATGTTTGCCAATAACAGGCAATGAAATCAAAATTCTTCAGATAATTTCATTGTGACTGTTTTATGTCATACGTGTAGCAAGTAGAGCTCTTTATTATAACTTCATGATCTACCACATCCGTTATAGAACTGCTTAAGATATCGCATACTCGTTTGAAAATCTTGTGGACTGTTTCGACATGTTGGGTCCTACTAGGCCTACACTGTAAATTCAGTTATTGCAGAAGATAGGACACCCCCAAATATGAAGTTATATTCTCATGGAGGGTGGGGGGGGAGGATTTAAGTACCCTTTAGTACTACCTTGATCCTTGCAACGTTCAGCTCGATTCCTTACAGCATTGCCAGCCGATCCATTTATAGCCACAGTATTATATCTATGGTAACAGACGAAATAACTTATTTGGTTATATTAACATACCTATTCAGAGAAAAATGAAATCAGTAACTTACACTATGTTTAGGACAGCTTTTCCGTACTTGCGAATGGACAGACGACAAATGTCAGCTAACTGATACGACTCAATATCCTATTCTTTGAGCTGTTTTCGTCACTCTTCATGTGCATATTTTATTATAATTGCGGATAGTCCTTATTTGTTGTTCTTTATTTCACAACAGTTTCAAAGCTTGACAAGACTTTTACCATCAAACCCATTAAGACTACTGCTACAATGTTATGTTAATAGTTATATTTATACCCTAGGCCACGTCCTAAACCAGTCTGGATGCATGGAATCTGGATCTTAGTTGTGTTGGCGTCGTGTTTTAAAGTACTTCTTTGCAATGGTACGTTGCAATAGCTCCGAATGGTTCTTTCATTTCGCTGTCTAGTATCATTGTTGTATCAGCTCACTTTTGTCATATACACGGTTTTTATAAGAGCCAATAAAATTGAAGCTCTGGCTGGGTGTTCTTAATTTTTCCAGATAATTTTCAGGCTGAATTGTTTTTTATTTCTTCTTAAATTGCTGGGGTGTAAGCAATGTAAACAGTTTATGAAACAGGTATTATTTTCAATAACAGTAGCAGAAGACAAAAGATATACATTCTTACAGATGTATAATCCTTGCTAAAAGTCTTGGTACACTTACAACTTGTTTTGCACACTGTTGATTTGGGTATTTCGAGGACTTTTAGCAAACATCGTCGAGCTTAAAGATTTTTATATCACTTTCAGATGATTTAAGACAGTGCTTCAGCCTCAACTTGTTCTTAATTTATTCTTAATTTTCCATGAATTTTGAGGCTCGTGTTCTTGCAAAAAAGAGTGCCAGTCACAATCGCTTGGCATTTTTGCAATATCTTTGATCCGACATTGTCTGCTACTTGGCTCGTTGATTAAATTGAATCCACTGGCAATTTTTCAAATTGACTGCTCGGCTTTATGAATATGGATAGTTAAAGAATTAAGTTAGGGAAAAATCAAGCCTTTACCTTTTTATCGATTTACTAATGCACGTTCTGTTCTTCAACCATCCTCCATGATCAGTCTGTCATTTTATGTAATTGCGAGTTATTCATGCAATTGTTCCTCATATTTAATTTGCTGCTTTTTCGGTTGATATGTCAAATTTTGCAAATAGTTCATCTTTCATTTAGACTTCAAAGGTATGCTCTTGCATACCTTTAGTCAGCTAGTATTTGATGTATGTTTTAAGAGGTCTGTCTCATTTTTGTGATCTGAAGGAGCCCTCTTTCGTGTCCTCATCATTGACATCTAATAGTATGCGCTCTTGATTTAATACATAATATGTGATAATCGACATTTCCTGTACCCAGTCAACTTTTTACTTTTCCTGATTTCCTTAGATTCCGACAAAGTGGAGACATTCCCTGATATAGCGTATTTCCTTGGCACAAAGCATCCAGATTTATCAAAGCTTTACAAGATCGGTGACTGCGAAGTGAAAATCTTATCTGGTAGCTGTGCATTTAGAGTGATACCTCAAAGAGCTCATTGTCTGACCCTTGCTAAAGTAATAAGAAGTGTATTGCCTAGTTACATTATCACATTATCAACCAAACAGATCCGTGACATACTGCCAGTCAGTATCAGTGTTTTTTACATCAATACATGCCTTGCAAAAGTGACGTTTGTAACTAGCGCAGACGGAGAACTTCGTATATTACCAGGTAAGTCATCTAGTATTCCACTTGACTGATCTTTGATTTGTGATAACTTATTATTGATTTCTGATTGGTGACCATCAACTGACAAAAATTCTCTTCATTTTTGAAATTTCTTGTTAACTTTATAGATAAATTCAGATTTCTCCTTCAAACTTGTCCCATTACATTCCAGACTACAAGATTAAATTGCTTTTACTCATTGCAACAAACATATTTTTATTGGGAACTTAATTCAAGGCCTATTTCTTAAACTGTCTTATTTTTGGACTTATTTTTACTTTAGTAGTAAAAGTCGCTTAATGGTTCCTTAATTTTACCCGCACTTTTAGTACTATTTTAACGTTATCACTATTGAGTGGTAAGATAGGCTACTGAGGGTGCTAGCCCCGTTTACGAAACACTACTACCAGTATTATAAAACAACTCTTGCTAACTTTTCTGCAGTGAATGAAAGTGACTACCTAATTCTGGATTGTTAGCAGTGATCAAAATAGTCGAAATTGATAAGTTTCTCAGGGATGTTGTCTTTAATAGCAAAAATCCTTCAATTGTTTTGGGCTTTGATATATAGATTCTTTGTAATATACTTCTTTAAAGAAGATACGTGTATTGCCGTTGCTCATTAGTCCATGTGTATACCATTCTCTCATTGTTTATCTTAGTATCAAATCCTCTCATGTCGACTACCTTATGTATGTCGTTCTATCTCGGTTTTTACTCTCATTTGCGAGAGCAACAAATGTGCCAGTCTTCTCAGTCTTTCTGACAGTTATATCCCCATGGTACTTATTTATATATCGTTACTTTTCCTTGCTTATTTTTCCTATGTTTTCTTTACGTTGAAGCATTTCTTAACTCTTTGGAATAATTCAGTTTGTAATTATTACAATTTTTTATTTATCATTTATTTCCTTTTGAAGTTTCAGTCATCGTAATCTTTTATCACTAGCGATCTCTCACTTTGTCTTTGCTTGTATTTACCTGTTGCTTTTTCTCTCTACAGACCTGAAAATTGAATCCATGGTAGCTGATCTTTCCGTTCCGTTTCCATTTGGTGATTACGAATTGACAGCCAGAGGAGTTTGGAAATTTTTGGATCAAGATCTGACTGTTAAAGTTACTCGCAGTATCTCAAGAGAAATGACCCTGTCAGGATCAGTACATGAAGGTTGGTCATGTTTCTCTGCCTTTCTGCGCTGTAAATTTTCTCGAGCATACTGAAAACCTGTTTATAGTATGAACCCATCCTTCTGAATGATTGATGCTAGCTATAATTCCAAACTCTTCGAGTGTCTCTTAAAAGAAAGTGATCGTGTTATTGTGTGGTGTAAGCTTTAGTAAAGGCCCTTCTTTTACCATGGTATCAAATCTAGGAAAGTAGTTCTAAGATCAAGTAAAGAAGAAGAGAAGTAGGCATAAAACAGATACAATAAATTGAGTTTTAGAGCTTGAATATGTAGTTTTTCTAGAATTATTAATCTTATCTCCAAGAAAGTAAATTCTCAGTTAACAAAATCTTTTTATGGTTGTTGCAACAATTTTTTACGTATCTTACCGCTGAACGTTCTAGTTTTAGTCTCACTCAAAGATAATTATATAATGTATCGAATTCTTTTCTTAGCTCTTTCTATTAAGAAAATTGGAAAGAAATTTGATGTTGATATACTGCCAAAAAGTGGATTAAAAATCTTACTCAAGAATATTGGCTTAGGGAGTTTTAAGCTTCACCGTGTGAAAGTTCGTGGGAAAATTGACGCTGTTGCTGGGAATTATGAGATTGTTTTCTCAGGTAATTCATTTTAGTTTTCCCTGAATCATTTAATTATTGAGAAGTAGACTTATAGGCTTGGAAATGAAATGTCTTTGGTCCACTTTGCTGTTCCAGTTTGCTAACTTTATGATACTATTTTGATCAGCACGAACCGCCATTTATGCCTCTGCTTTTCAAGTTTGAACGATTATGTCTATTCTGCAATTGCTTAGTTTGATAAATGGAAATTACTCATATTATGCACTAGTCATATTACCTAAGAATATAGAGTAAGCAAGATCTACATTGCATCATGTTTTTTCTGAATTCTTTCTTATATCCTTATGTTTCTTCCAGGTATTCCTGACATGAAAGCATTCGATGAAGCACATGCACGAGTGTTTGTCGTAAAAAGAGGAGCCTATAAGAACTTAGCTATACTTTTAGAGTTGCCAGATTTTTCGCCCGTTACTTTACTAAAAAAGATGTTCGGTCCTACAGTAAATAGGATAACATTATTGAGAGATCGCAATCAAACACTAGCTCTTTTCGTTACAAGCCAGAACTTCTCGAACTTTTCTCAAGTGTTGACGGCTCATGGGAGCTCGCGCTGGATTCATCGTAACTCTCAGTTTTCGGAGGGAGCAACACTACTCGTTACGTTGCCGTTCCCGAAGCGTAAAGCCTTAGATATGAAAATACAAATATTTCCAGATGGACTTGGGTTTTCGTTGCCGGACGGAGAGAACCTTCCTGCTGATTTAGCGTTGACCGCTATTTCCCCGATTCGCGTTACTCGCATTGATCGAAAAGACTTGAAGCTGTATGATAACTTAGACTCCGATGAGAGAACTAAAAAGTTTCATCAAATCCTTATTCTCCAATTCAGATATTTTATTTTCAATGACACTTACGTTGCTGCTGCCGAACAGCTAAACGCAATGGAGGAGGAACTAAGGGAAATGATGCCACAACCAATTGTGGGAAAGACTGATACATTATCAGATTTCATGTCGGAAGAGAGCCACTCTGAAGGTGGTAGAAGTCCCTTGGATATGTTTTTTAAGAGAAGTGAAAGACTGTCAGAAATTGATCATACTGAAACGGAAGAAAAGAGACATTATTCAGTTTCTAATAAGTTACCAAGTAAGAATCTTATTAATCGCATGAAATTGCTACGACGTCGACGGTTTAATTAAAAATGCTATTTCAGTTGGTATATCAGATGTAGGCCTGTATCAGTATGCTTTTTCACTTACCGTAAATCCTCGTATTAGCCTCCTATGGGGTTATTTATTCATGATGCGTTTTGGGTGGGGTGTATAAAGTTATTTGACATGTGTCGCTTAAATAGCACATTCTCAAAGCCCTATTCTCCATGTAATATTAGAAGAAAAGTATTCAGTTAAGCATCAGTCTTTACTAAGGTCTTCATCATCCTCTGTGGTGGGGGCTTATTCGAGGAGGCTTTTTAACAACATGAAGTTCTAGCATGGAGCTTGTTCAAGGGGGAGCTTTTCAAGGAGAGCACTTCGAGGATTTACTGTAGTTCAATCATATACCACTTGTGTCTGTAATGGATCTGCATTTTTTCTGAGTAGCTTTCTAAGGGTTTTGTGATTGATTGTAGATGGCTCCTTGAATAATGTATTGCATGGTTCTGTACCCCCGCCATTAACTACTCGTCGCCTTCAAATCTTTTCCACGATCATTTGTTTTAATTATACACTTTCTTAAGGGTGCAGCTTGTTGGGATGCTTTTTGCTATTGTTACATAGAATTTAAACTTTGCTAGTTTGGTCCTTTTCGACTAGCTTTGTCAAACAAACTTGCAAAGTTAATGGAATGTTGATTTTTGTAAGATTCAGGTAGGAACTGCTCGAATTCCCCCCCCCCCATCCCCGTTTCCGAGAGGTCGACCCAAGTCTGTGACGTAACCGAAATAGGTTGGAGTTAGAGTAATTCCCTTTAAAGCCCCCCAACCCTTTTAGGCCCTAAAGGGGCCCCTCTGAAGTTTTTAAGGGACAGGCTTTTGCATTTATTGATGTAGAAGATGTTTAATATGCCGATTCACCCTTTCACAGGCTACTTTCTTTTTCAATTGTAAGGCGTAGGCCAAAAAAGTTTGAAATCTATGTGTAAACTGCTTGGTAGGCCACCAAATGCATTTATCATCATTTCAATAGAATTATCAGAATGGTTTTGCTTCTGTAATTTAGTTATAATTGGATTGCTCGTTAGCAATCACTACTTGAATTTTTGATTTAGACTTAGAGGTTTCCATCAATGGAGTTCACATATACTTTTCCCTCTTCTGCCCCAGAATGCCCTATAGTTTGTCTAAGTCCTCCAATCGTACACTATTCTATTAGGCAATCCATAATGAGGGACCACACCTTGAACTAGTCAACAGAGTTTTCGTTTTGCATTTGATAAAGTTCAAACACTCGGGGGTTCTCCCCTGCCATCCTTACAGCTTCATGTCTTGTAAACAAGTCTTTGAATTGCCTTTTGAAATTCTATTGAGCACTCTTTTGTCCCTCTATTCAAATTCCCCGTGCATAGGTGAGAACTCTATTCATGAATGATTCTACCACTTTTAAGATTTTTACTGGCCCTTACACTTGATCGATTTTTATGAATTTTATCTATATTATGCAACTCAGTCGACCCTAGTTTGTATAATTTTTTCATAATTTTTGGTATCCTCATTTTGAAGTTATCGACAGTTTTGCTGTCAGACCCCATTGAAATCCCAGTGTTCACAAAGGACATCCTTTGTCTTGAACACAAAAGAGCCAATAACACATAAAATGTCCAATTTTGGCGTTTCTGCTTATTGGAATTTCGAGAAAAGCATATAGAAAGATGCAGAAGGTGTTTCTCTACCTTGCGGTATTTTTTCCAGAATTTTAGGACCATTTCCTGCGGAGTTATTCGACTTTTTCTCCGCCAAGCTCACGAAAGTCCCGTTTTACACAAAGAGATTCGAAAATAACAATAGCGATCTCGTTCTGAGGAGACAAAAGAAAATCGGTTTTTCGCAGTTAATTCCTAATATTCCAAAAGACATGCTTAGTTTCAAAAATTTATAAGATGCGCCGTTAAATTCTGCATTTTTTGATGTATAAAGCGCGTAGTTTTGAGCTGTAATGGCGGAGTAAAAAAATATTTTCTGTTTTCGACAAACATGGCAGAGAACAATAGATTCAGTAAAAATTTTTTTTCAAAATGCGTCGCAGCGTCCGGGGCTAGAAATGAGCTGGATGTGGAGGCGCGTAGGGTCTATTAGGGTTTCAAGTTCGTTTACTTCGCTGAAAAACCAATAAAACGATGAGGAAAGTGTAGAAATACTATGATATGACAACTTTAAGTATGAAGAGCATGTTTTTAACGAATTACCGATATTTCTTAAAGTTGTAGTATCCTCACATTAATCATAATTTCATCGAAATGCTTCATCATTCCTTAACTACTTCAAAATTGTTTGTAACTCTTTCTCTGTCATAGCACTGTATTTTCATCATCTTTCAATTGTAATAACCCTTTGCCGGCGCATTCGGCCTGGGTCGTTAGATACGATATTCGTAATGTATGTTATGATAAAAATAGCTCGTTATTGATGGCTTTTAGTAACTATATCGTTGGTATTGCATTTAAGCAGCATTTTTGATGATCAATGTTTTTAATCAAATCTTCTATTTTATCAGACTTTTCTGTTCTGTGGTCTCTTTTTCATAGAAACAAACGATCCCGATTAAAAAAATTTCATGAAAGGAAGACAAAACCATATAATTTTTAGATTTATTCATTAAAGAATTGAAAAATAAAACGATTCTTTTTGGTAATTTCCTGATAACAACAGCAATATCTTCCTTAAGTCACCAAGTGTCTAAGGTCCTGAATTGAATTTAATGGAAAATGTCCACGGTAAACAGTGTATAATTCTTTTCAACCTGAAAGTGTCCAAGGGACGTTGATTCTGCTCAGAAATTGCTCAATTGAAGGGCATCGATTCTCACGGGCCAAGCATAAAAACCATGCTTCTATTCAAAAATAAACGCGTGACTGCAAGCATAGAAAATACCCTCAAGGAGAGCCCGGGAATACAGAGAAAGACAAGAGAAAAACAGCTGATTTAATATAAACAAACGATTTCTTCGACAAATAAAGACATTATGATCAACATGAATTCAGTTCGAAATCCCGATGTATATCAATGTCATTGCAACATCCCAAAAAGCATCTTCAGCCATGTCAAATGTCTCTGAAAATCAAGAAAAGAACTTTAAAAACATTGCAGGCCTAAGTAATTCAAGTAGCAGTAGCCGGCTAAATCGTGTAATTCTAAATCTGAGGCACAAACAAACAAGAAATCTTCATATGAATGTAGGCCATGGTGCATCAGAATGAAAGATAACAAAACCCGCAGAATCTATATCAAAAATCATCTGAAAACAACGATAAAGTTGATAAGCTTGAGATAAACAGCTGTAGCTAACAAATACAACATACATAGTAACACAAATATGCAGAGATGACTAAAATATATCTGATTAAGATATCATAAAATGTATTACCCTGTGGTACAAACAATAGACCCACATACCACTGCGAGCAGGAGTATAAATACCCTTGAACACACTTAGATCGACCTATGCATCTCAGGCATCCATCGTGAGAGGAGCTCAGGAAATTACTCCGAAAGATTGAGTTGATCGAAGGCAAGTATGGATACCAAATTACATTCATAAACATAAAACCAAGTAATTATCAACTATACCTTGGAGATTAACTCGATACAAATTGAAATTGCTTCTCATTACAAGCCAATAATCGCTGAATTTAATCGAGCTACCTCCATTCCACCCCATTCCATGCTCGACGAGGAGGCGTGAAATGGCGCGAAAGTGAAGTACATGTAGATAGAAGCGGCATAGAACTTCATGAAAACATGCTAAAAACTTGTTGCCATATTAATCTCATCGAAATCATTAAACATACTTAAACTATTATTTTACATTTCAGGCCAAATGTCAATCGCTCAGTCTCCACGCGTGCACGTCCTGTCTGTCGAAGTGAAGAGATGTCTTACTAAAAAAACCAAGCATCAAGGCCTACAACCACCGAGAGAAGAAGAGCTAAGTTTAACTTGCTATTTCGTATTTATGTAATGGTAAAATAACATTACATTCACCTACCGCTCTACGATAGTTCCCCTATGGGATGTTTACTGATGAAAAAGGGTCGAGAAACACTTTACTTATCCATGAACTGATACGCAGTTCGGCAATATCACCAATATGAACATAAAATCCATCCTAAACATCGAAAACTTAGGACATCGAACTGGAAAACTTTGAGCAAACACCATGCTGCAAGAACGACACAGACTACGCGAAATATCCCAAGGGGCCTCCTGGCATGATATCTTCATGCTTGCACTTAACGTAAAATTGAATAGAGATAACATAATAGAATTGTACCTGCAGGGGACCTCCCCTAAAGAACCGCTATACCATGCCCATACTATCATCTGGAGATAAGTACTTCAAGTCAAACAACTCTGCTATTAATAAAAATTAACTTAACAAACGGGGCGAACACAAATTATGTTCCTATACTACAAAAAGTGGCAGCTTGAAAAAGTGAAGGACATTCTAGAACTTTTGTCACTTCCGCAAATATATTATGTACCATGTATTTGGAAGATATATCAATTCAAAACTTCACTTGTGAATTATATTTTTCTTCAATAGCTCTTTGACATTTATGCAACTTTTGCATTTGGTTTGTTAGTGGGGTTGGTCGTTAGTTCTGGATGTCTGGTGAGATTGGTGAGGTGGTACGTGGTTTAGGGATTGGTTAGTGGTATAGAAAAAGCAAATTTTGCAAAAATGGAAAAGAGCTATTTTGACATTTAATCTGAAAATATCAAATCTACCTTTTTTATTCCTCCCATGAAATTAAAAACCCACGAGAAAAATCTAGAAAATAAAGCCAATCCTGTTTCATCAAAACGAAGTTGGTACACGAATGTCTAAAAATTTTTACATTTCATCCACATTTCCAGAAAAGCTCTCAAAATTTTCAGTCCTTCAATTTTTCAAGTAATGTAAAAGGAATAATTTTTCACTTTATTTCACAATTAATTCATATCTAATCCCCTGTGAAACATTAACAAATACTGTACAATATTTTTATGCCAATACTGCTGATAACAACAGAAACAATAGTACTTACTACAACGTGATGACTTCATGTAAATCACACGAATGATACAAGGGGCCAACCAACAGAACATCTCCCACCACTAAATTCATGGGGATAAGTTTTTAAGATGGGGACTACACTTAACAGCAAGGCAAGCAATTGTTACTTTTGAGATGCTTTCCCTTTATACATATCTTTGTAGGCTATTATAACATTATCTAATTCAACAATATAAATATATATATATATATATATATATATATATATATATATATATATATATATATATATATATATATATATATATATATATATATATATATATATATATATATATATATATATATATATATATATATATCTATATACATTCTTGTAATACAAGATAATAATATAATTCTACGCCCTAACAAGAGAACAAGGGCATGTACTCAAGTCAAATTGATCGTGGTAAGGTAGCACAAAGCGCACGTGACTAAAAAGTTGCTAATCCAAAAGTGGACATGGGGAGAAATATTCAGAATTCTAATTGTACCTCCGATGGATTCTGCAAGCGTTTTAATCCTAATGTGAACAGGAAAAATGCAGAAATTCTCAATTGTCTTTCAACGTATTTGCTAGACTTATCTATTATAAACGCCCTTGAAAATGAATTGAGGAAGGGTGCAATAGAGTCTTGAAATAAATCTATGATTTGATATACAAACATTCTAGACTATCAGTAGACATTCAATAATGCAGGTTATGATATAAGTGTATACATAAGGAGAATGAAATTGAAAATACTGAAAGAAAAGAAATGAAACGATAAAACGATGCCAAAGATAACAGATAAATATATATATATATATATATAGAAACACACCAAATGCATGGTGAAATATCTTATGCTCTGTTAAATTTGTTATAGATATGATAGAGATGCGAAAATACTAGAATGCAGTCAACACTGCATAATGGACATTAAAGGACAAAGAAAAAGACATTACAAAAAGGTATCAATTTCAATTTATATACATTAATAACAATCTATCAATAATGGACAACAAAAAAGAAAAAATAATAAAAATAAGAATAAAAGGAAAGAATGAGTACAGAGAAATCAAATCGAGATTCTACTTTGAAATTAGATATGCAAATAGCGCTTTATCACTTACTAACTATTGTGAAGGACTTTAAAGTAAAAGAAAAATTATTGCAGATATGCAAAAAAATGCAAGAGATGGTCAGGACGGCATTACAAAAATTTTACAACAGATGAACGATCATGAATGACCAAGAAGACATCATCACATGCAAATTTTAAACGAAATACGTTTTACCCACATCTCATGTTTTCTCCTCTAGGACGATGACATTAAAATATACCAAGGAAGAAAAGGAGATTGGCAAAAGATGAACAATTATATAGATGGACTAGAAGTCATCACCAAAGAGGTTTGAGTTTTAAAATATGCATATTTATGGTAATTCACTGTACGTGTATTAAAGCAAGACAGGTAATAAATGGACAAGAAGATGTCATCACAGATTTGTGGGCCTTAACACATGTACACATTTCGCAGATATTTGAATATATTTATACGTAAAGACTTAACAGTACATCAAGGAACAAATGGAAACTGGTAAAAACTGAACGAAGGCAGGTGAAAAAGATATTAATTTAACATGTACTAGTTTTTTGAAATTTCATTACATATACCAAAGTAATGGTAGCTAATACGGGTTGATAATATATCAAGGAAGAAATGGAGATTGCTAAAAGATCAATGGTTGCAGATGGACAAAGAGTTTTCATCAAAAAGGTTTGAGTTTATAAATTATATATATTTTGTGATACATCATTTCACCACATCAACGGCGCTAAAATATCAAGAAACAAAGGGAGATTGGTAAAAGAAGGAAGATTGCAGATGGAAAAGAAGATATCATCGAAGACGTGTAAAATTAAATACATATATTTTATTCTAATTTTCTCATATTTATGCAAATGTGACGGGTTGATAATATATCAAGGAAGAAATGGAGATTGCTAAAAGATCAATGGTTGCAGATGGACAAAGAGTTTTCATCAAAAAGGTTTGAGTTTATAAATTATATATATTTTGTGATACATCATTTCACCACATCAACGGCGCTAAAATATCAAGAAACAAAGGGAGATTGGTAAAAGAAGGAAGATTGCAGATGGAAAAGAAGATATCATCGAAGACGTGTAAAATTAAATACATATATTTTATTCTAATTTTCTCATATTTATGCAAATGTGACGGGTTGATAATATATCAAGGAAGAAATGGAGATTGCTAAAAGATCAATGGTTGCAGATGGACAAAGAGTTTTCATCAAAAAGGTTTGAGTTTATAAATTATATATATTTTGTGATACATCATTTCACCACATCAACGGCGCTAAAATATCAAGAAACAAAGGGAGATTGGTAAAAGAAGGAAGATTGCAGATGGAAAAGAAGATATCATCGAAGACGTGTAAAATTAAATACATATATTTTATTCTAATTTTCTCATATTTATGCAAATGTGACGGGTTGATAATATATCAAGGAAGAAATGGAGATTGCTAAAAGATCAATGGTTGCAGATGGACAAAGAGTTTTCATCAAAAAGGTTTGAGTTTATAAATTATATATATTTTGTGATACATCATTTCACCACATCAACGGCGCTAAAATATCAAGAAACAAAGGGAGATTGGTAAAAGGAGGAAGATTGCAGATGGAAAAGAAGATATCATCGAAGACGTGTAAAATTAAATACATATATTTTATTCTAATTTTCTCATATTAATGCAAATGTGACGGGTTGATAATATATCAAGGAAGAAATGGAGATTGCTACAAGATCAATGGTTGCAGATGGACAAAGAGTTTTCATCAAAAAGGTTTGAGTTTATAAATTATATGTATTTTGTGATACATCATTTCACCACATCAACGGCGCTAAAATATCAAGAAACAAAGGGAGATTGGTAAAAGAAGGAAGATTGCAGATGGAAAAGAACATATCATTGAAGACGTTTAAAATTAAATACATATATTTCATTCATATTTTCTCATATTTACACCAATATGAAGGGTTGATACTATATCATGGAAGAAATGGAGATTGGTAAAAGATGCATGGTTGCAGATGGACAACGAGTTTCATCAAAAAGGTTTGAGTTTTAAAAGATCCATATTTTGTGACATATTTTAACAAATCAACCGCACTAAAATATTGAGAGAAACAAAGGGTGAAAAATGAAATATTGCAGATGAAAAAGAAGACATCATCGAAGACGTGTAAAATGAAATATATATACTTCATTCATATTTCATCATATTTACACTAATGCAAAGGCTTCACAATATATCAAGAAATAAACGGAGCATGGCAAAACATGAACTAGTAAACACGAGCAAGAGGATATCATCTATGAGATTTAAATTTCTTTATATATCTGATCTATTTCACTGATATTTCAATACATTTGTATTATAGTAAAGCTTTGAAATATGGCAAGGGTAGGGAAAAGATGAACGAATAAAAATGGACAAGGAGCTATCATCAAAGAGGTTTGAGTTTTAAACTTTTGGCATTTTACTATACTTATTTTAAAGCAAGAAACATTACACTTGAACAAGAAGATATAATAAAAAACGCCTCAATCTAAAAATACTCATAATTTCTTGATATTAAATTACAAGCATTTAAATCCATAAAGGAAGAAATGGAAGTTGCCCACAGATGAAAGATTAAAAATCGACAAAAAGATACCATCAAAGCCGGTTACAAGGTTGTCAGGAAATTCTTCAAACAAATTCCCTGACTTTTAGAGATCAAATTTTTACAAATTCGCCGACTTTTCACATTTTGTCAGCAGTTTCAACAGATCACGGAAATAACTTGCAATACATACAGAGAATGAAGGAGCAACAACAACGAGAGTGTAGAAACAACTCCCTGACTTTTCCAGGTTTCCCATGCTTCCCTGACTTCAAATTTAATTTCCTAAACTTTCCAGGTTTCCAGGTCTTCCAGGTTCTTGAACACCCCCGTTTAAGTTTTGAAATATGCATATTTTTAACACTTCCTTTTACTCATACCAAAGCAAAGGCATTAAAATGTCGCAAATAGATAGTGGTAAAAGATAAAGATTACATATGGACAAGGAGTTATTATCAAAGAGTTGCAAATCCAAGAATACACAAATATTCTATTGATACCCATATAAACCATACATACTTCTTCATATTTATACTTAGGAAAAAGGCTCAAAATACATCAAGAATGATATGAGACTTGGAACAATTGAACAATGGCAGATGGAAAGAAGTTATCATCAGACAGGTGCGAGTTTCAAACTATACATAATTCTTTGAAATGCCCTTATACTTAAACTACAATAAAGGCGTTAAAATATTAAGAACAAGAAAGACAAGAAGATATCATTAAAGAGGCTTCATTTACATAACGCATTCAATAAGCTAACATTTGATCAATTCCATACCATAGTAAAGGCACTACAGTATCAAGAAAAATGGATTATCTATGACAACGTACCTACGATAATTTTGACGTAAAGGCAAAACGACGGAAGTTGACTTATGTGATATTATTAGAAGGAATAGAAGGATTAAATGAACGATGTGATACAATAGATGGATATTCTTTTAAAAAATCCACAATGTTTCAATGAAAATAATAACAACTCAATAAATATCAAGACAGAAGCTGAAATATGTGAATAATGGAAGGTAATTGTATTGATTAACTATGAAACATATAGTGTTATTCACTAATATAATATACTCTTATTACTGTCAGGCAGTGATGGCAAATGCAAAAGGAAGATATTCAGATGGAAAAATAAATGGAGGGAGTGGACAAAGAGATCGCACAAAAAAGGTTGGATATACTGAATTATAATAGCTAATCTTTATAGCATAGGTGTGTTCTCAAAAGCATATGTATTGAATGAGAAAATAGAATAAAAGAGAAAAAATAGAATAGTCAGACAAATACTTGGACAAATCCTACTATATAATGTATAAATGTAGATATAAGAAATATGCAATTAATGCATGCATTTTGTGTGTGTTTACTAATCAAATGTATAATATATCGTTCACACCGAACAATTAGAGAGACTTCAAATTAACGAAAAAACGAAGCGAGAATGGAGATACGCTAAAGAAGCAAGAAAGAAGCCATAGTTTTACAATAAGCTATTGTTTTGGCCCATCTGTCTTCCAGTATCCAGGTCAATTAAAAACACTCTGAAGCAATTTATGAACTACATATGCACATATGCACTACGAAGATGGCACAAAATAGGATACAGACAGTACTAACATATTTAGAAAAGTAATAAGTAAGTAAGGCAAGACACAACACTTCATCAGGCATCTACAAAAAGGACAACTCAGTTTACAAGAAATCAAAAAGCAAAAGGAGCAAGATACGATTAGGAAAGATTCCATTAAACGAAAAGATTTATTACACTTTAACAATCCTTGTCGGGTAGAACAATTTATTTCGTAACAGTATAAAATGGTTTGAGAGTGACAAGCATACGTTGAGCAACAGGGGGGTGAATCTCTCACAAGTAATATTAAAGATCTCTAAGAGTTGAGTGGCAAGAAGGGTGTGGTTGGTGGTGGTTGTTAGTCGATGGTAGATGGTGTGTGGAGTAGGGAGGATGGTGTGTGGAGTAGGGTGGATGGTGTGTAGAGAAGAGTGGATGGTTAGTGGTGGATGGTAAATAGTACTATTTGGTTATTAGCAAATTTGAGAGTTATTTCACCAACTGTTACCAACCTTGCTTGTCTACATATCTTATGCATGCATGAACATTTCGGTCGAAAGTGATAAATCAAGTCTAATGCAATCTGGTATCTTAAACATAGATAACTCATTAGCTGATAAAATCGAGATGATATTAAGGGCAACTTTTAGTATACACCAGGAACTATAGCAGCCATTTACTTTCACTATGCTCAACTTCTATTGTAAATCAAGCAATTTGCATTTAAAACAAAAGAACTTTTACATCACCTATTGTTCTCTCAGAACTCTTAAACAAAAGACCGAATCGCACGTGCAGTACCCTTGTCATACAACAACTTTTGTCATTTTGGATACATGGCCTAAGATAGTTCGGTCCGCAACAAGACACTGTTTGCCTTCGACGACTTTAGCCTTGCACAGAACACTTTGATTAGTAATATATATTCTACTTTCAACATATGAGACATTTCTTGCCAATTCGTTTTTAAATCATGGATCGAATATTTAACCTACCTCAATTATAATTCACTTTTGATTTTCGCACAAATCGTCAACATGTTTGCTCGCTTGCAATTCTGTTTCCAGGAGGAAGAGCTCAATCGCCACTGAAGAAAACACAAAAAGATTTGCAAGAGGATGACAAAGAATAATCCACGAACATTTATGAGTAAAACTTCAAGGACTATCTGGTATTTAATAAATATTTTTGCCTGTGAACGTAGCCATAGTCAAACGCCTATCAAGCCTGTCAATAATACAGCAATTATCAATAAAATCCCCTAAACCCACAATGATTTCGAATCAATTTGTAGCTAGATTAGAAGATACCCCAGATGGTGAGAGAAAGCAAGGTGTTTGAGCTCGCCATTTTGCTTTCTCTTCACGATTCCTTGATGATTTACTTCAATTACTAACACCTTCGGTAATCAACAAAACAGTTCCAATCAGCGTCACTCTAGTCTAACATTATAATCTTGCTAAGAATGGTTGAAATCGAAAACATTTACGCATGCAAAATGCTTCGTCCATCACCTTTGTCTATGGCTACGTTCATCAATAGCATTATTTATATATATTCTATGTTAATTTAGTTCGCCTTTTTGAGACTATTCTGATGCAGCGATTGGATGTCTTAGTTTAACGTGGAGTTTTTTTCAAACTCAACGAGCTCTTCTTGTTGATCTTTGATTAAAACCTTACGTTAAATTGCTACACCCTTCGTCTCGTCAACATAGTCTCTTAGGCCATTTTTTGTAATGGCCTAATCGGACTAAGGGTTGTAAAGGTAAGTCTAACTTATCTTTACAACTCTTACATCGATTAGACCAAGTAGAGTAGAAAGTAGTAGTAACTTGTAAGCAGTAGAATGTAAGATCAATAGATGAGAATATAAATGAAGCTGTTTCTTACCCGGTCTTTCTACTGCGGCGATAACGAGGCAAAATGAGGCCATAAACGGGCCATAGAAAGCAATGCTAATTGGCTAAAAAACAAAAGGAAGAACAATGCAAATACGCAAAATAAAAGCATTTCATTGGTCCATATTTGTCAAGTGCCCCAATCCTATTGGCTGAAAAAACAAAACAACATTTTTGAATAGAGCACTCTGATTGGTTAATAAACAAAAACGGGGCTGTTCTTGAAGCCTGCTATTGGCTACGTAGAACAAAGCAATGAGGCCACAATGCTGCTATGTGATTGGCTGGTAAACAAAAGCGGCCACTAGCGGCCAAAGGCCATAAAATTTACCTAAAAATGTAGGTGGCGGCCCTAGCCGCAGCCACCAAAAAGGGCTAAATACAGCGATCTGATTGGCTAATGACAATGGGTCTATTGTTCTAACAGAGTTTGTCGGCCGCCAGCCTCTAGTTTCCTAGCCGTGCGGATTTTCAAAGGAAATCGGCAGATTTTAATTGTTATGGTAGGCTAGGAATCGTATGAAATCAATGCTTGAAAATCCTAAGTAAAAGCTACTTTTTCATGTGACAAATTAAGTTAAAGTAGATTTTTGCAGTATAGTCTAAATACTCAACGATTTTACCATGAGAAGTATAAAAATCTGCCATTTAAAGTTCATAATAAAGGACTACAATCGATTGATTGGACAAGGAAGGTCCGGGAGAACCTCCGATCTACGTTAAATCGCATTCACAAATCAAATGGTATTGCACTTGGATGATTACTAGACGGAAAGAAAATTGATGGGGGTAAAACCTACGAATTGAAATGGTTGTGCTACATTTCACCAGAAGAAACGCGAGTGGAATTGTGGAGTTAGGCCATATCAACTGCCACTTGTTGATTTTCGACTTCGGGAGACAACACTTGATAATTAATATCCTACTCCAGCCAGTGTGAGAGTTTCAGTATATCTATTATTTACCCCTACTTTAACTAGCTTAATATTGATTGGCCAGATGACAGTAGTTTACGCAAGTACCTTAGAAAACATCTACCTTAGAAAATATGACAGGGGTTTGCAAACAAGTGCAATGTAATTCCCCAGAAGTCAACCATCCACATACCAATAAGTTCTTTGGCCATAGAAAACCTATAAGTATTCTTAAAGGATTTTATATCCTAACTGTGGCGTAAAATCGATGAATGTTTGTGGTAATTATCACCTCAGAACAAATGCAGGTACAGTAAGAAAAATTAATCATGAATGATTTTTCTTTTCAATGTACAACATATCAAGTAGCCAATGAAGATCAATACAAGTTTTGAAACATGGGAAATTAATTTGCTTATCCTTTACAGAATTATACCTCATCTGAACCTATAGATGTATCCTTGCCCCTGGGTAAACTTAGCTTTAAACATGATATAAAATTTGTTATCAAGATAAGTAGGGATAAGGACTTCACTATTTTTACTCTACAGTATTGGTTGTTAAGTCCTTATGTGACAGAACTCCATAGATCTATAGAGATAATTGCTCTTACTCATGATGTGCAGTTTTGTCTTTATTGTCTCTTCTGACTAAACAACTTATGCCTTTCAAGATAGAAAGCTGGTAGGGGAATGACTTGGTTCTCAGAGAGCCAAGAGGTTTATACTTATAATTATCATATATGGAACTGCCAGAATATGTTTTGAATTTCATAACTATATGTGCTCATATAAAACCTGTATAAAAGCAACCAGGTGTAGGAAGACCCAAACACACATCTTATGCTTCATAATTCATAATAAAATAATGAACAAGGCTGTTAAACTGTTTACTCTACAAATATAGCAAATAAGCTACTAAAGTTCAAAATTTCCAAACCTTACAAGATATTTCCAAAAAACCTAGTTTAACAAGTCCAAAGTGTAATTAGTCCAATTGAATTTATGCTGTCCTTTCCACTATTTGAAGCCAAATTACTGCATGTTCCTTTTTCAAACATTGCTTTCAAACAATGTGGAAGTCTATAATACAAGAAAATGTCTATGGTTGAGATTGAAAGTTCTCAGGACACCAAACTTGTTAAAAATCATTAGTGTCTTCAAAACATGACATCAAAATTATATAGATACTTAAAAATAAATCAAGAGAAGACTTCACAGCTTTAGAACTCAACATTGCTAAAAAAGCTAATGAAAATAGTTAGGAAAGTTATGTTCACATAGTAATTCTACCCCACTCTTCTATAGTTGATATTTACTTTCATCTTATTGCAATGCACTGGTACCATGTCAGGCAGCAATGGTAGTATCAAAAAGTTTTTCAGCTACATGTATAATTTCAGTAGTAAAAACATATGGCTTTCTACCGAAAGTGTTTTCAATGTAAATGATGTACATTTGACTCTCAAATAAGAACTTCAAACTATCTCATAGCTATATGGTTATCGCTTGGGTAAATATACAATTTTCAGTCCCTGTTTATCTCACTACATGCTGAGGATTAAGAAAAAGCAGATTATTTTGAGGCTCAAACAACTCTACAAAACCTGTGCAGCTATGGTCATGTCTAGTATGGAAGACTTTCTACAATGTTTTGGAATAATACAATATTCCTTTATCCTGCAATTAAGTGTTTTGGTAATTGACAATTTTCCTTGCAAAATATCAAAATATATTGAAAATAAGCCATAAACAGCAGGTGCTATTTGATATAAACCAATGGCTCACTGCCAATAAGGATAGACATGCCATAAACAGAAAGGTGTTATAAGAGTTCTGTAAATAGAAGTGATCAACACAAGAAATTTCAAAGATTTTGAAAAGTGCAGAAAGCATATGCTTTGTACTATTCTATCCTATGAATCCAAAAGTTGAATGCCAACAACTGCACACAAAGAAGACATCTAAAATTGCTTGGTTTAAGACAGGAAAATTATGACAATCTTATGTTTACCATTTAATGTTTATAACTATATCCTGAAATGCATCTACATATATTTCAGCAAGGAAATTTTTCATGTCATATATCAAAAACAACAAATGATTGTTTAGCTCCTACTAAATTTGATGAGGATGACAATGAAAGGTATCATCATATTTAATGGGATAAAAACAATAGTTTACCCAAAATAAAGTCCAAATCTTAATAATACTGAAGATATTGTATTTTACATGACAAATATCATAAAATGAAATCCTTTGAAGATTAAGATAGAACTGATTTATGGAAGTTGTAACATCTGGGTAGACATTCCAACTCATTTTCTACAAAAATTGCAAAACAAACCAGTTCCTAGGCATTTTGCATGCAATCAGCAGCCCTCTGTGCTGCTTACCAGATACTACGCAGCAATTGCATGGCATTCTTAAATTACTGAATTCTTGCATAATAAAATATATTTTACAGCCCATGGTCATGAAAGACAATAGCTGCCCATGTCAATTGATGTCCATTGGTAGTGAGCTGAAGCAACTTCTTTAACAAAAATTGCCCAGGTGAAATGTATTTCTGCCTAAATGGGGAAAGCTGCAGTCCTTTCAGCCCCTCCTCCTAAACTTATACAGAAGAGCAAAATACAACAGGAAATGAACAGCTCTCTCTTACACAACTGTTCAAACTAATTTTATCAAGGTGATGGCAAATATATTATGTTGAAACATCTAGCCTCTGTTCCTATGCTTTTATCATCGCAGTGTAAAGAGAAATGATAAAAGGGCATCCTCAAATCCAATTTTCAACTTCTTTCTATTGACAACTGGAAAGCAGTCTGCACACCTTAAGGAAAACCCTACAAGCTACAAAGCCCATAACTCACCCCATGAGGTAAAAACTCATTAAAGATTCATTTGATGGAAAATGCAACTTGAAAAGGAACTCAAGAATAAGAGTCACAGTGATAACTACAGTAATAGTCCAAAAGAAAACCAACCATGTGAATTATTTTATTCAAGAACTCTACATAAGAAGACATAAAACTCCTCCCATTTTCAGCAAAGAGAGTAAGGAGTAAGGAAGGGGGGGGTAAATTGTGAAAATTAATTATTCAGAAATCAAAATAAAAAGCAGAAGATGCATAAGTAGCTTGATGCTTTCAAATTAGAAGATTCCTGGATAAAAAGATACCCTGAAAAACTAATGAGTAAACAAGGGTGTCTGAAGAGTTTATAGAAAGTACTAAAATACAAAAGAGCTCTGCTGATTACATGCAGAACAATCCTAATGAGCCAGTAAACTTCTACATATTAGCATATCAAGCTAAGGACCATTCAGAAAGTTTGCAACAGAAACAAACAGCCATTTTGACTCCCCTACCTTCCCCTATAGAATGGCTTGTCACAGTTGGGTTAACAAACACTCTATGTTATGTAGCATTCTTGCCTGAGACCCCTTAGGCCGGGTGCTCTATATGATGGGTACCCAGCTTGCAAACTGACCCTTATAGATTTTCTGTATACTCTGAAGTTAAAAGGTTGATAAGAGAACCCCACATCCAAAATTTCATAGTTCTACATCAGTTAGTTTCCAAGTTATGGCTGGTTGAGAATGACAAATGAAACCAAACTCAGATTCTCATAAAAAGTGCAAGTACTTAAAATAGCCTTGAAACTTTTGCAGGCTGAAGGGCCTTCTTATAACCTGTTACTATTGACAATTAGAAGACCTATAATGCATGTAAGTAGCCAGTGAAAGTTTATAACTGAGGAGCAATATTTGACAATTTTCAGTTGTATCAAAACATTCCTTTGACACTGATTACCAATCTTTTTATCAGTGATGAAAATAGAGACCAACAACAGCTTGTTCTACACTGAAGCCTTATTATTGAAGTTGATTCTTGATCGTAGGAAAACATCGACAAAAAATAGCATTACTTTATGTGTAAAACCTTATGATTTCAGTATATGTAATAGCTACATGGACTATGTCCTTTGACAGACCAAGAATATGCTATCTGACACACTAGCCTATAAACTTCTAGAGGAACAAAGATGTGTATTTGCTTCCAAAAACGTTTTTATGCACCAAATGAATGGCACTTGCCTACTTCTGTTCTTCTTCAATACCAAGAAAATGTTGTCAGCTCATCCTAAGTTTATCTCCATTTCACCTTTTGAAGAACATTTTTCTTTCCTTAATTGAAGGGAACATTGCAAGTAAGTTACTCTTCAGTGACAAATAAATGGGTAGTCCCAAAAAAAGGGAGAGAGCACTTATCTAAGAATGAAGTAAAGTGGGGTGGAACATTTTGCTAACAAGTGGATGGGGGTGGAAAGGTTTGCTCTGTCAAGTCCAAAGTTACTGTAATGACATAGTTTTCACAACCATGAAACTATCACATATACTGAGATCATAAGGTTTTTACACAAATAAAGTAATGCCACTTTTTGCTGACTTTTTCATAACGTATTACATATAACGTATACAACAAGCTATTGATGGTCTCTATGTTCATTGCTGATGAAAAAGATTGGTAATCAGTGTCAAAGGATTATCTGCTACAACTGAAAAATTTGCTACAACCATTTATATACTTTCAACAACCATTTGTACCTAAAAAATCATAATAAGGACTAACAGTATCTTGAAAAAGAAGGAAATTAATGCTGTGAACAGGATCATTGTAGCATGAAAAATGTGCTTAAGGCAGAAAATAGGAAAAGTAATTAACAGGGGAGTTTGAATAAGTATAGAAGATGGGAAAGCGTTCCAAAACTTTTAAGTGTCCCACCATTTTATTCGATAGTAAAAAGTATGTTATGCAGAATGGACAGCGTGTGTGTGTGTGTGTGTGTGTGTGTGTGTGTGTGTGTGTGTGTGTGTGTGTGTGTGTGTGTGTGTGTGTGTGTGTGTGTGTAATTATTTTAATTCGATTTAAAAAATACTAGCTAACAAAATATATACATGATTATATACATATATACAGTGTTAAATAATCAAAATCGAATAGCACTGAAATAAATAAATAAGATATCCATTATGAAAGTAAAAAAAGCCATTGTCTGTTTTGATATTATTTTTAGCAGGCAGGCAGGCATTGACAAGCACTGCATTTACAATTTGATGCATTCCAGGTTTTTATTAGTCTCTTAAAAGTTTTCAAATTTTCTGCTAATTTCAGCTCGTTTGGTTACTTTCTAATAACTATGTTAAAACTTAAGTTGCAAAACAACAGGATGATTCAAAATGCCCTCACTTTCTGCAGTTAGTGCTGATTTGTTCAGTCAAAGCACTAATTGCACAGTAGAACTAAATGATCAAATATGTTTTCAATCATGACAAACTTTACTTCTCAAGTGATGAAACTTTGCAATATAGTGATTATATTTGATGTCATTCACACCAATGCAAATTTTGCTCAGACGATTAGTTAATCCCTGCAGTGTGAAACAAGCTTTAAAGATCACAGGAAATTGCTAGCAAGGGCCTATGCATAACTGACATTGAAACAGCAATTTATAGTTTAGCATAAACAGGAAAACCTCTAAAGGGCACTCTACCAACATACGGAATCATATATGAGACTAACCTTTACCTTATATAGGTACGTTCAGTATGTAAAGAAAAGTTATTCTGATGAAGCTGTTAGCGAAATGTCAAACAGTTGGTTTTTTCTGCTATCTATATTTATAAATATAAGGGGAGGAGAAACTAGAGTATTTCATCAACTGTCTCAATAGTAGCCATGATACCATTAAGTTTACTAGAGACTATTCCCAAGAAACAGTTGATCTTTTAGATGTCCAGGTCACTATGGGAGAGGGGGAGTCCTGACAACAGATTTGTTTTGCAAGCCAACTGATACACATCAGTTCTTGCATTGGAAATCTTGTTATCCATGGCACACAAAGAAGGTGATCCCATATAGTCAAGCCGTTAAGTATTGTAGGATATGTTTGGAAGGTTGTGAATTTAGACATAGGCTAGGTGAGCTAGCTGCATGGTTGAAAGATAAGGGCTATGAGGATTCACTTGCTAATGAACAACTAGAAAGGGTATGTACGTTAGATAGGGAGACTCTTCTAGCAAATACATATAGAGTGACAACTCTGGGAGGGGGGATAGAATCCCATTAGTACATACATACTATCCAATCCTCAATAGTGTGGGAAAACCACCACATGAACACATAATTCTTTGTTAATTGATTTTATGTCTATAAAAACACATGCTTAAACTTAATATATTCAGTTGCTCTGAAGATGGCCCATTGGCTGAAACTAGTCAGCACTGAAACATACAAAAGCGCATAAAAACCAAATTGATGCCTATTTCTTAAAAGAGTTGTTGCTGCCTTCTTCCGCCATACAAATATATGCGTGTGTGTATAATATATATATATATATATATATATATATATATATATATATATATATATATATATATATATATATATATATATATATATATATATATATATATATATATATATATATATATATATATATATATATATATATGAGTAGATATAAGGCGAAAAAACATGACAATGCTTTTTAGTTTGCAAGATATGATTCGGATTGTTCCAATCCATCATCAGTTGCTAATTACAATGAAAAAACTTCTTGGTACATAAACAAACGTTAAATCATCAATCAAATTTATTAATCGAAAAAGGAATCAATGTAGTGAAAACAAGTTAGAATGGTTAAGAAGAAGAGCTAAAAGCTTAATGAAAAGTTATAATGCTGAATCTGCTTATTTAAATCAGGTCTTTCCCATTGGACATATAACGCTTCTTTAATTTTAAGTTTAAAAGAAGTGTTTGCTGAATCTAACACTTTAAAACAACTATCGTTACATGCCTCTTTACAAAAAACTGAACCTTTAAGATGTTTAAAAATATTTGAATTTTTATCAGTAAATAAATGCTCACGCACTCAAGTAGATAAATGTTGGCTTGTTTTGCCAATATACACGGAATTATATCTGGCCCATTTAAATTTATACACTACATATGAGCGGAGTGATCTTGGCACATAATCCTTAACCGAGATCAAATTTTTTTAATAGGACTGATGAATTTTCAAATTTTTTTTAATTTTTTAATTTCTTAATAGGACTGATTATACAAAAGGTATTTTGGACATAATAAATGATACACATAAATTTAAAGAACTTGATAACCCACCATAATTAGAGACGGTAAGTTACAACGTTATCTTAGAGAACTTAAAAAGAAAGGCAAAATTGATAAGGATTTATATAATACCTTTTATCCATTGGGTTCTCAGCCAGCACGGATTTATGGTTTACCTAAAATGCACAAGTCTAGCTCTTCTATTCTATTGTACCACCGTTTAGGCCTATTGTGTCTTCTGTCAATACATATAATTAAAGATTGGCTCAATATTTGTGTACTCTTCTCCAGCCTCATTTACCTGATACATATACTATTTCTGATTCATTCTCCTTTGTCCAAGAGATTAACAGTGTTGATATTTCTGGTAAATTTATGGTCTCGTTTGACGTTGAAAGCTTATTTACCAATATTCCTCTTAAAGAGTCTATTAATCTTGCTGTTTCATATATTGCTGAAGGAAACCCTAATCTCAAGCTTTCCATAACTGAACTCACTAAGCTTTTTTCAATCGCAACTTCTCAAACTCACTTTCTTTTTAACAGTAAGGTCTATGACCAAACTAGCTTTTTCAGCTTCACTTCCTTTTCTTATAAGATTGGTCTTATTCATACTTTAGTGGATAGAGCCTACAGAATTAATAATACTCTTCTCAAATTTAATGACGATGTTAAAAGACTCTATTTTGTTTTTAAAAAGAATCAATATCCTGAATATCTAATAAGCTGGGTAGTCAATTCGTATCTTGGTAATGCTCGTAGTTCTAAAACTTCAACTTCATCTACTAATACTACCACTGCTTATTTCAAATTGCCATATCTTAAGCTCTCCAATTTTACTCAAGGTAAAGTGTGTATGCTTGCTAATAGATACTGTAACAGTATTAAAATAAAGTTAGCCTTTTCTTCCTTTACGATTAAAAATTTGATCTCGGTTAAGGATTATGAGCCCAGATCACTCCGCTCATATGTAGTGTATAAATTTAAATGGGCCAGATATAATTCCGTGTATATTGGCAAAACAAGCCAACATTTATCTACTTGAGTGCGTGAGCATTTATTTACTGATAAAAATTCAAATATTTTTAAACATCTTAAAGGTTCAGTTTTTTGTAAAGAGGCATGTAACGATAGTTGTTTTAAAGTGTTAGATTCAGCAAACACTTCTTTTAAACTTAAAATTAAAGAAGCGTTATATATCCAATGGGAAAGACCTGATTTAAATAAGCAGATTCAGCATTATAACTTTTCATTAAGCTTTTAGCTCTTCTTCTTAACCATTCTAACTTGTTTTCACTACATTGATTCCTTTTTCGATTAATAAATTTGATTGATGATTTAACGCTTGTTTATGTACCAAGAAGTTTTTTCATTGTAATTAGCAACTGATGATGGATTGGAACAATCTGAAACATGTCTTGCAAACTAAAAAGCATTGTCATGTTTTTTTGTTTTATATAGATCTACTCCTATATCATCGAGAAATTTTGGGAATATATATATATATATATATATATATATATATATATATATATATATATATATATATATATATATATGGGAATATATAATTTTACAAACTATCGACAAATACACACACACACACACACACACACACACAGACACACACACACACAGACACACACACACACACACACACACACACACACACACACACACACACACACACACACACACACACACACACACACACACACACACACACACAAATCCTAAGCAGCATCCACAAAGTATATAAATTGCATAGAAAGAATAAGCCAAAATACGCTTGCCTTTCGAGTATATGTTTTGACTAAAATCTTTATCAGTACTGAGGGAGCCATCGAAGCCCCATCAACTTAAAAGTTGGAGCTTTTTCTCCAGTCATCATTTATTACTTCAACGATTTCTTAGTGTATATATAATATTAGTTAATATAATGAGCTTCATGCATAGGAAATGTACATTTAACAACCTTTTAAAACTTTATTGGAAACCTAAAATGAAATCTCCTGATGAAGCAGCTCGTATTGAAATGATAGTGGAATAATCTCATACACTTCGATTTTTCGAAATAAAATATTGTAAATACTTAACTAATATTTTGATTGTTCTCTTGACGAATGACCACACGATCCGGCACCGATAGCACTAAAAGCCTTTTAATCACATGGTCACTAAGAAACTACAAGATATCATTGTAGGATGCAGTCAAACAGAAACTCTAGTAACAAGGGAATGTAAATTTAAGTGGATATCTTCGGAAGGTTTATTTCATTTGCAAAATAAACTCACCAACATCATTACGTCGTCTGATGAACGTGATCAAGAATCCAACTGGAGCATGAGTAATGAGGCATTGCAAATATCGTTTAAGTAAACTTCCTTCAAGATTCATTTGCAAAATAAACTCATCAACATCATAACATCGCCTAATGAAGGTGACCAAAGTCCCATCGGATTGCCGCCATTTTGGTCTCATGCACAACTTTGTTGTTGCTGTTGCATTAGATAAACAAGTGTTGCACTCACTATTCGTTGAATTCCTTAGCTGCGAATATACACCATGTGAAATACTCTAAAACAAAGTGGAAAATCGTCATGTCAGATTCTTCAATCAAAACTGCTGCAATGTTTACGATATTGTATAGTTCCCAGCTATAGCTGGAATTCAAGTACAAACACTTTGTATTGATACAGACCTGTCTACATCCATGTAATAACATATTCCTTTTGCATGTTCACTTCGTCAAGGCATCAAATACTTATCATGTTGGCTAAATACATATTCTGCAATCATAATGTCACAAGGCTCTCTCTTATCATTGTAATCAACACATACCGTTATTGGCTAAAATGGACATGGAACCTATATTGCAATCCCGTTTTATCAAAAATGAAGATGGTATACGAATGCCCAAAAACTAGACGCTATTGCCCGTTTCCCAATGATTTCTAGAAATCTTCAGTCCTTCACTTTCAAAGTCACTTGAGACCATCAATTTTTACCTTTTCCCTACCATAAACTTCATATCTAGCACCACGTTAAATTTTGACACATTTTACGCAACATTTCTATGCCAATGCAGATGATAATAGCGAACAAAAATAGTAATCAATATACAATGATGAAAACGCACAATCGTAACAATGATACAACGGATTTAGCTAGTGCAATTTCAAGGTTATCAAACATCGTCACTAATTCCACACGGAATTATGCCCAGCACTCACAACAGATTCCATAACCCGTGAAGTATATTAAATTGCATAAATTCTAACGTTAATTTGTAAGTTACGTGCTACAAGAATCTATTGAAGACCTCTCTGCAAACGAGTGGATAAAGGTATTTATGTGCCATAATAAGTCTACGATTTGACTCACAATAAGTCTGCAATAAGCCTACAATAAGTGTACAATAAGCCTACAATAAGTCTACGATTTGATACAAACTTCTAGGCCATCATCTGATAATTTATATACTTGAATCTTATCACTCCAAAGCATTAGAATAGACATCAAATAACACAAGCTATAGCATAGTATACGTATGTCAAAAATTAGAGAACTGAAAACAGTGGAAATGAAATGAAGCAACAAAAAGCCATGCTAATTACAATGTACTAAATATGTAGTACCATATCTTATGCACCATTAAATTTGATATAGATACAACAGAGCGGTGAAGAATATAAGATAAGAGCAAAGTCGACCTATGTGATGGGAATAAAAGGAAGGAGAAAAAGATATAACAAAAGGGTTTGAATACGTGAATAATATTCAATTTGTATATGAGAACAAAAATACATTAAAAGTGAATCAAAAAGCAGAGAAAGGAGAAGAGAGGAAAGTGAAAGGATGAAATAACCACATGGGCATTATAAAAAAGAGTCCATTATGAAATTAAACTTACGAATTAAATTTTATAACTAGTAAACAACAAAGAGGGGCTTTAAAATATCAAAGAACAAATGAACATAGGTTAAAAAATGAAGGTTAGAAAGGGCAGGAAGACATAATCAACGAGGCTACAATTTCAAAATGCATATCTTTCATGCATGAAACAGAAAATTATAAAAGTACGTAATGTATCTCTCCTAATTTATCACACAGTAAAAGTATTAAAACATATCAAGAAATAAATGGAGCAATAGAAATAAAGACAGTTACATATGGACAAAACAAGTTATCACCAAAGAGATTTTTATTTCAAAATTTGCATATTTTGCTGAGATTTGAAAAGGCCTTTAAATGTGAAGAAACAAACAGAGATTTCCAAAAGACCGACTCTATGGAAAAGACAACTTAATCAAATATGTTACAAAATGCACATATTTTATTAATATTTCATTATGTTTGTATGATCGAAATGAACTAAACTATAAAGAAACCAAATGAGGATTGGAAATGATAAGTAGAATGGAAATAAACCTTTATCATTCATATTTCAACATCAAAGCGTACATGTTTAAATGGTAAATCCTTACACTTATACTGTAGAAAAGCTCCTAAACATGAAGAGACAGACAGAGGTTTGCAATAGATGAACGGTTAGAAGTGGAACAGAAGACATCATCAAGTATAACTTCAGTTTACAAATATATATATCGCATTGAACTTTACTTATATTTATACTATAGTTATGGCACAAAAACACTAAGAAACAAATGAAGTTAGAAGATATGAACCAATAGAAATGGGAAAGAGGATATTATCAAACAGATTCTTACTTCAATGTATAGATAGTCTAGTCACATACTACTATATTCCAAATCCTGCTGCCTTTACATACTACTATATTCATAAGACAACAAAGATTTTGATATACCAATAAGTAAATGGAGATTGCGAAAAGTTGATATCATAAAAAATGTTTCAATCATAAAATATACATATATATTCATTCTATATAAATATTTATTTTTCACCTAAAAATTTACATATTTTCTTGATATTTCATGATATTAATACTCTAGTAAAGAATTTAAAATATGATGATACAAATGGAGATGTGAAAAAGATGAACAATTGCAAATGGAAAAGAAGAAATCATAAAAGGAGTTTTCCATTCTAAAGTATACATATAGTATTATTGATATTTCATTATATTAATGCGATAGTAAAGGATTTAAAATATGATAATACAAATGAAGATTGGAAAAAGATGAACAATTGCAAATGAAGAAGAAGAATAATCAAAGATTGGGAAGTGATGAAAGAATGCAGAAAAGGCTCTAAAATATATGAGAAAAATTAAAATTAATAAATGGTGCACGATTGCAGTGGATAAGATGATACCATCAAGGACCCTTGACTTCAAAATATGAAGCAGATATAGAAATATTGAAGAACGAAGACAGAATGACGAAATTGAGAAGGCAAAAATGACCAAAGAGATATGGTAAATGAATATTTTTCAAAAAATATATTTGGTATTGAGAATCCATCACAAACCTATGACAATTAAGAAGATAAACATCAAGATGGAAGCTGAAATATGTGAATAGCGTAAGGTTACTGTACTCAAATACCATGAAAAATATACAGTAGACTCTCTCTAATTCGGATCTGAAGTGGGAACATCTTTGCTCAAAGTATAGAGAGTCTCTCTAATTTGAATCTAAAAAGAGGGCAGATAAATGCTTGAATTAGAGAGAGACATTCAGATTTCAGAAAATTGAGATAACATTGGTGAGGTAAAAGAACTAAGAAAAAAGGTGCTCTTGTTTCTTCTTGGTCTTTCTTCATTACTTGCTTATGTTCAGTTCTTTTGCAAAATGTCCATGCTTTTAAATAATCATCATAATACTGACAGGAAAACTTTCTAATCTTAGCCCTGTAAGCCATTTGAGGACAGCTTTTTGACTTGATCATAGGTATCAACTCTCACTATTTATGTCGTAGCACTCCCTTTCTGAAAGATTTTTAAAGGCTTTATTTGTCTTTTTTCCAAGAAAAAGTGTATGTGCAGGGACTTCAAATAATTCTGGAGCCTCTTTATCGGATTCGCTTGTCTCTACCTCCAATATTGCTGTTTAGTTTATTTCTGAGATTTGTTCATTCACTAGCCTTTCACCATCTTTCCATCAAATATCAAGGAGACTCACTCACACTTGAAAAATTGTTAATTTCAAAATTCACAGCACTCAGAAAGAAATTGAATGTTCATTCGATAGTGGTAATGGACTAGTATACACGTAAAGAACTCGAATTACAGAGAGAATCATGTTGTAGGGCTTCAAAATTCGTTCGAATTATAGAGGCTTTCGAATTACAGAGATTCGAAGTACCGAAAGGAAGTTAAAACACTTTCTTAAGAGAATTCATGGTGACTTTGAGTTTGTACATATTATGGAGATAGTCGAATTCCGGGGATTCAAATTAGAGAGAGTCAATTGTAGTCTTTTTCAGTAACATTGACATGCTCTTATTACTGACAGGGAATAAAGGTAAGTGCTGGAGAAAAGACTGAGATTAATGGGCAAGTAAAATGGAAATGATGGACTAGGAGAACTTACCACACAAGGATAGATATTGTTAATGTCCTCATGGTAGCAATATCTACGATCTGTATGTATGTTATCATCCACGTCTGTGAACTACAATCCTACGATGCATAAAGTATTATTATGAATATGTAGTATGATGATAAATAACACAAAGCCCAAGCATGCAGTTTGCTTGTGTATGAATCTAATGCTCGACATCATATCGATATAAGACAGAAGGTAAATATAGTAACAGAATAGCATATTCTTTCTTACCGGTTCCAAGCATTATAATAACTGTCTGAATTAATTTACCAAGCTTTATACAGACTTTTTAAAAAATCCCCTGACTTCTACCTAAAAGCACAGACTGTCCTTGAAATTTTTCTTGAAAGCCTATATTTTCCTCTTTTTTCTTTAGGAAAATACAACAGTCTTCCCTTGACCTGAACGGATATACAATGATGCAGCTATACGAAAGCAAGATATTTCTTTCTTTTTCATTATAGAAATGTGTACAATGATTTAAAAAAGTCACCACACAACTTAATTTCTCTGTGCTTCTTGTTGAGAGAATTATCATACAATAAATCGTTTTCATCAAAGTTGGGAGATCAAAATTTGGTAAAAATATTCAACGCTACAGTGAATTTATCCCAGACCTGTAAGACCTGTAGCATGAAAATGCTACTTTTCTGACCATTACAAGTTTCCGGGACTTTCCCCAAGGCTGTCGACAGAGACAAGGCACAGCACCTTACTAGACACCTATAAAAATGACAACTATGCTTACAGTTTCAGGAGCTGTACACGAAATCACCAAAAACAACAAAATCTAGAAGCAAATGTAAACGATTCTAATGTGCAGTTGCCATTGTTGGACTTCTATAACTTCTCATCAAAAAGAAACAATTATTTATTACCAGTACAAATATATAAGATTCCACCTCAAGTTGATATTTATTGGGCTTTAACGATTCTCATTGATTAGACAAATTTATTAAACAATATTACAAAGTGATTTGAGAGTGACAAGCATACGTTGAGCAACAAGGGGCGAACTTCTCACAACTCATATTAGGAAATGCTAAGAGTTGAGTGGGTGCTTCATGGAATATTGGTGTGGCTAGTGGCGGTTATTATAATGTTGTTAATTGATGATGGATGGTGTTTGGAGCAGGATGGATGGTGTGTGGAGAAAGGAGTGGATGGTATGTGGACAAGGGTGGATGGTTACTGGTGAATAGCGTACGATATTGCATGGAGCTAGACTAAGATGTGAGACATTTCACAAACTGCTACCAACATTGGCTGACTGGATGTCTTTTGGAAATATGCAATGCGATATTTCAACTACAGAAAACTTACTAACTTTTCTAAGTAAATATTTTCCAAGTCGAAAAAGTATCATGGCACCCTAGTAGCCATTAACTCCCAAAGGGGCATCATTACTATGCGCAACTTCTATTGCAATCAATCAAAGATATTCATTTAAAACAAACGAACATTCACATCACCCATTGTTCTCTATCACCTATTCACTTAAACAAAAGACTAAATAGCTCGTGCAGTACACTTGCCACACAACAACTCTTTTCATTTTAGATACATGCCTAGCTTAGTTCGATCAGCAACAAGAAGCAGTATTTCTTCAACGAATTATACGTAGTTGCTGGCAGCATCATGTATTTGGCTAGCACAACACACTTTGATTATACATGGATATTCTAATTTTAACATGCACCATTTGCTGCGATTTCATTTCTAAACCATGGACGGAATATTTAACCTACCTCAATTGTAGTTCACTTTGGGATTTTCATACAAGTCGTCGACATGTTTGCTCGCTTGTAGCTCAGTTTCCAAGAGGAAGAGTGCAATCGCCACTGAAGAAGAAAAAGACACGTACAAGAAGATGATAAAAGATACCTGAACATTTATGTGCAAAACTGTCAAAGACTATTTGGTATTTAATAAATACTTTTGCCCTTGAACGTAGCGATAGATATTCACGCCTGTTTCGTTTTTATTTGTGGCCTAGATCAGACAAGTGTCCTATATAGTGAGAGAAAGCAAGATGTTTGATTTCGCAAATTTGCTTTCTCCTCACGACTTTTTGGGGGGTATTTCAGTTACCGTACAATAGATACTAATACTTTGAACAATTCGCCACAAATTTAATACATTTCTAACTGGAGTGCTACTGTTGTCTAGTACTATAGCTTTGCTAAGAATTATTGAAATCTAAAATATTTACGTTTGCATAATACTTCGTCCATCACCTTTGTCTATGGCTACGTTCATCGATAACATTATCTACATATTATTCTATGTTAATTTAGTTTGCCTTTTTGAGGCTATTTTGATGTAGCGATTGGGTGTCTTAGTTTAACGTGGAGTTTTCTTCAAGCTGAATCAGTTCTTCTTGCTGACCTTTGGTCAAAACCCTACGTTAAATTAGAGGTTAAATTGCTACACTCTTTGTCTAGTCAGCATAGTTTTAGGTCATTTTTTGTAATCGTCTAATCGGTATAGGGCCGTAGAGATAAATCTTTCTTATATCTATAATTCTTACATCGATTAGGCCAAGTAGAGTAGAAAGCATTACAAAATTGTAAGTAGTAGAGTGTAGGATCAATTGAGAAAATATAAATTAAACTGTTTTCTTACTCCCGTCTTTTTGTTGGGTCTATAATGAGGCAATAAAAGCATAACCAAAGTGAGGCCACAAGCAGTCAATAGTAAGCAATGCTAATTGGCTAAAAACAAAGGAAAGAACAATGCAAGAATTCAAAATGAAAGCATCTCATTGGTCTATATTTGAATGCCAATACAAGATGTTGTATAGTCATTTGCTACTTCATTAACAGAGTAACTAATCGCTGATTGCCTTTCAAAAAAAAAACGATAATGCTTGAATCGCATTGGCTAGCAAAACATAAGAGCATATATGAGCTATTATTCAAGCCTACAATTGGCTAAAAAGACAAAAGAGTGAGGCTACAATGCTGCTATATGACTGATTGATAAACAAAAATGGCCACTAACGGCAAAAAGCTACAAAATATGTCCTAAAGTTGCATGTGGTGGGCTGAAAGCAACGATCTGATTGATTGCTCACAACAGGCCTATTGCTCTGGCATATTTTGGCGGCCCCCAACCTCCATTTTCCTATCCTGTGGGGATTACTGAGGGAATCAGTGGAAATTTGTAGCTTGCAGGTTTAAATGTTACGTCATCGAACTAATGAGATGATTTCATACAACACTGCATGTCGATGCATAAAGTGAAATGTAATGAAATGTTCTGTACCTTAAAGTGACAATCCAATGAATGGATTGTACGAGTGAATGGCATTTTTTATGAATTGTAAAGCGCGGAATTAACATCAGATTAATAGTACTGCAAATTTACGACAATGGAAATTACGCTGGGGACAAAAAATAATCGACCTCATACTTCTGATAAAAAATAAATGAATATTTGCAAAACACCACCAATCTAAGTGGTAATGTATCAGTATATTCAGAAAATTTCTGTGACGTCGCATGTTTTCCAGCCTTCCCCAATATAACCAACAAATGATAAGGCAAAAGGGAGAATAGGCCTATCAAAAGCTATGTCCACTCGGTTTGGCAAGACAAGACACAAAGGATGCCAAGAATACCATTCAAATGTAATGCAGATTATGAAAACTAACAAGATATCATGAGTCAACAGTCTGTTCTTACACCACTAAGCAATAAATGCTAGTGTTAACAATTTCGTACAGCAAAAATTCAATATCAAACTACAGTAAATAAGAAAATGCATTGTAAGAAATAGGTGGATCCGAACTATTTGATATGAATATAACATACATATGAGACCAATGCGTAATACTACCAATAGTGAGATCAAAATTATAGATTTCTCAAAATGGCAAATCAATTAAACAAGGGTACATAAAAATCGGGTACTAAACAATAAATTACTACAGAAACACATTTGTCTTTGACAATAGTAATCTTCCTATGGACTTGCAAGACGGATGATGTAAACACGAGTAAGCTACATAGCAAGCTAAGCAATAAATATTAATGTCGTCAAAAACCTAATAAATTTTAAATAAACGTCATGGACACAAGCATCAATTTGCATTAGTATTGGTGAGCTATATTCAATAAAGAGTCATGCACAATATACACTAATCCACATTTCACCAATTGCAGATCTACAACAGCGGTTTAGAACTCCAAGAAATGAGTCATATCTACAATTATTTTAGGTCCTGCATTAATATTATCTCGTGTAGAATAGCTGATATAGTACAAGTTAAAAAATTCACCTAAAGAAAAAATACAAAGTCACAGAAAGGCGAATACAGAAAAAAGGTTAGTTCTTGACCTGCGCTGGTAATGCTGGTCTTGCTTAACATCATTTAACATCATAAGACAACATTCGCAGTATACGGCGATTTCAATTAAAAAACGGTGGAAGAATACTTGAATCAAAATGCTATAACTACAAAAAAACAAAGGACTTCCAAATGGAAAGTTCTAATCACATCTACGTTCGTAAAAGTTCAAGTTTAGCTACAACTGTTGACTCGTAACAGGTGGTGATACTACGCGGAGATTTTCTAGCGAATGTTGGAAAATAGAGCTATACTGAAGGGCATATTGTAGGGTATTTCATATTTCTGGGACAAGATCATTCCACTCCTTATAACAGGACGGGAAGAAACGGATGAAGAAACTTAATGAGAACTGTATCACCTCCAAGTATGTAATGATTATGGCAAATATTAGTGGATGTGTCAACCACCATAGAATGAGGGAAAGTCAGCCACCACAGACTGGAGGAGTATTAGTGGGTCATACCGTAAACAACACGGCACAATGTTTAAAAGTTGAAAAGAAAAAATAAATAATCCAATCCAGAGATACTTTCAACCAGAAGGATTTTAAGAAATAAAGCTTGTTTTGCATTGTTTGGCTTCTAATAGTTAAAGAACTGCAAGTAACATAAAAAGTGGGGACTAGATGACTTTGTGTCCCTGCCTGCTCTGGATGGTACACTAGACTGTTTCTGTACATGTATGTTTTTAGTGGAATTTTAATGGTGATAGGAAAAAATTTTAAGAGGGAAATACTACATAAACAATTTGAAACATTCAAAACACACAGAAACAACCTACCCAACTCAATCCATAAAACAAGATTTAAGCTTCATAGATATGATTCAGAGAACTCATTTCGACAAGTCCTTGCTGTGTATTATGGACGTTTCAAATTCCATATAATTTTACTACAACCTTGTTTCCCTCAATGAAGTAGTCTTTATCATTAGCAAGACGCATATTGACCCTAAATAATTGTGTATATAACTGTATTAATTATTCCCATACAATATGTTACGACATTAAATCTAATATACTGAAATGGAAAAATGAAACTATGGTCCAGCGTAAAGTTTTGCATGTGACTAAGTACACTGCCGGTGAAATATTTCGAGAAAAAATGAATAATTCTAATTCTCCGGTTAGATTCTGCCAATAATTTTCTATAGGGGTCGTCCAGAAAGTAAGTACGCTTTGAGGGTCGGTGGGTGCGTAAGTTCAAAAGCGGAATGGCACAAAGTGACGGGCAGAATGGCACAAAATGACAACAAAAGTAAGCAATTATTTCAGAAAAAATGAGGACGTAATGCATCTTGTGTTCATTTTGTGAAAAGCTGGTGCTAAACTAGGTAACATTTTTTAAGGAATATCAAAGAAAACTCGTACGCCCGTATATGGATGGGTGGGTGCGTGGGTTAGTTCAAAAGCGAACTTGCGCGTACAGAGTCAGTGGGTTGGTCAAACATGCTACGACTATGGGCGTAAGTACTTTCTGGATGACCCCATACCCTAGATAAAGGTGAACTTTTATATAAAACTAGTCAAAGATGCTTGCGACTACTTCTGGACTATCATTGTGAATTTGACATGGCAGCTGCTACCTTCTAAGCAAATATATGATCTCTTGCTTGTTTTGTGGAATTGGGCTTAAATTTGTATGTCATCTTCCATTCAGGTATCCTCAATTTCTCTGTAGAGCTCAAGTAATAACTGAGAGGTTTCGCTGGTGGCCGCTTATCTGCGTTAATGAAATTCAATGCTGAAATTTTGTGACCTAAGAAAGTCGACTTGTCCACATATATTTAAAATTGGAATTTTTAAATGAAGCCCATTATCTCTTAGACCTAATTCGTATAAATTTCCTTATCCTTGTGGCATACAGTGGAACGTCGGTTTTCCAACGCAATTCGTTCCAAAACACTGTTCGAAAACCGATTTTTTTGAGAACTGAAGCAGTATTCACCATAAGACATAACTGAAAGTCGACTAATGCTGAAATAGCATAAGACTGCAAATTAGCTCAAAAAAGCACAAACACTAACGAATACGCCGATCGAGATATACTCACAATGGCTGTGCAGAGTGGACTGAGCAAGTGATTCCACGCTCGATCGACTCGATCTATTCGAGCTCCGATGACTTGTATGAACAAAAAAGCATATTCTGCCAACTGTTCTGGTCAAATTCCGCTTTGTATGACTTCACAATCGTCCGAACACCAAGGTTCAGTATATTTCTGGGGTGCCTGTCATGTCTGTCTATCAATTCAGGTGAAAACAAAGTTTTACAGAGGCTATTCTGTTCATGCCCATGTGCACACGTCAGAACTCAACAATTTCGCTAGGAAAGTGGCAAGGATGTTTTTATACTGAAATCATTAAAAAACAACTAAGAAAGCTTCAATACCGGGTCAAACATGTATAAAACTTCTAAAGCCTTGTATTTGCCTAAGTTAGACAAATGGACCAACAGGATAATGTTCTAAAATGGATTCAAATCGATCTCAACCTGCTCTCTTTTTTATAAGAACCAATAAAATAGAGGTTCAAGCTGGCTGTTCTTAATATTTCCAAAATTTTGAGGCTGAATGGTTCTTAATTTGTTCTGAAATATTGAGGAGTAGGCAATTTAGATGGTAGACAATATACAAGAGAGTATTGGATGTTTCACCATGGATAACTAATTCACGAAAATCAAAGAGGAGGTGATAAAGCTTTCAATGCTCCTCGTGCTAACAAGGAAACTACATTTCATATCAATACGTTACTGGAAAACGCGTGCATCGTTGTCCAAAAAATACATTTTACGACAGTGCTTCAGCCTCAGCTTGTTATTAATTTGTTCTTAATTTCCCATAAATTTTGAGGCTTGTGTTCTTATAAAATTGTTCATACACTAAAGAGTGTACATACTCCTAACAATTCGGAAAAAATTTGGACTCTGCTGTCGGGTATAAATCAAAGAACAGCAGCTAACAGATCATCCAAGATTTGAAGACAAAGAGGGCAATGTCAAAAAATGCATTTTTAATCACAGATGGGATAAATGCTACTTTTTTCTCACTATACCGTTCACAGTAATTGCTTTCCAGGCAGGTGTACTTTTAAGCTCCTTATCGTAGAACAGATAAGGACTTATTTTCCGAATTACATGAATTGCTAACAGTAAGAGGACAGCTGAAAGCAATAACTTTGAGAACTTTGCGGCTGCTGATCCAAAATAATAATATTCTAATTGTGGATTTAGGTTTAGAGTACAGTGTAACTCCAAAATAATGAACTCTAAAGCTAATAAGAAAATAGTCCAATATACCAGGAACTTTCCATGTCTTGGCTTTGTTGTCAAGATCCACTATAGATTTTACCTTGAGAGTAACCAAAACATAGAGTTGGCAATGAGTTAGAGGAGCCCCTTCTTTTCAAACTTTCAAAATTCATGGCAAGCAAGTCATGGCAATACGTTTGATACTGTTAGTGAATGAGTTCTCAATCAGTCTTTCAGCCCTGAATACAAAGTTCAGAGCTACCTGTCTTCAAAAGTTCATTAGAGGCCCAAGGTATTACAGAATGTTTTTCCTCAACTGGACCACTAATGCGGGGAACCAGTAAAATTCATTTACAAAGTATATACGCTGAATGATCAGTGTTTTCTTGCATTGTAGAAACAAAGTGGGAATCAACACCATATGGCTTTCTACTCCCATCCATAAAGGGCTGGCTCAATGTTCTGCTATTTAAATGAACCAATGGTGTATGCAGGCAGTGGCTTTGCCAGAAAAAACATACTGGGGTGGACCCAAACAATTAGATAGTCTGTGGGTGTGGTCCCAGAAATTTTAGAAATTTTTTGCCCAACTCATTGATTATTTGCTAAAGAGAATGCTGTCCTTGGTTTTTGATACTGGTGATTTGCTATCCACTATCTGAATAGTCTGTTGGTAATACAGAACTTCACTATGGCTCAAAATAGTGGGGAAATTTGTAAGCCATACTGAACAGGCTTTTTTGTCAAACACTCATCAGAGTATGAAACATTGAATAATGACTGAAAGGTGAACTGAAATATATGTCTTATATGTTATGAAACCCCTTTTATCTTGGTTCAGACATATGAGTGTTTTCTTTGTACATATTCTTCAAGGCATTTCCAAACCAGTTTTATGGACAGAAAAATGATCTGCTCAACACCAACAAGGAAGTTTATCATCCACCTACACAAAACTCCTATGGCCAGGCCTGATGTTATGCTAAGTGGTGTAGAGAGCTCTTTCTGGCATAATATGTAGTGATACAAAAAGTTATTATAAGGAATAATGTTTAAATGATAAAGACATTTCAGAGCTTTAGCATTATCAAAACTGACCACACTTTCAACTTTCCTAGATCAAAATCTCATTTTCCAAGATCACAGAGTTCAGCCAAAACTATACTATAACAGGCACTGTCTACAACAAAAGTTCTTAAACTCCAGCCAACAGGCTAAATAAGGCCAGCAAATTGATTTCATCATTCCTGGAAAATGAATACTAGAGCCTTGAAATAATGTTTTTGTGCTCTAGGTTCCTTAATGCTTTTGATATGGGAACATTCTCTGAGATACAAATGGACAGTTTACTAATGGTGAATAATTGGCAACTACTTATAGGTGATAAACTACCAGTACCAGGCTCTTATCTATGTCTGGCTTTTGATTTGCAATCACATCACTAGCTAATCACTTTCATTCAAGAAATCACAGGACCATAATGAGATGAGATCTGGTGACTTCAGCCTAAAAAGGCCATAATTACCACAATACTTCAAATACCATGAAAGCTACAGAAGTGGCAGGTAAAAATCAGAACATTCTTCTTTAATTGTAAGCTTAAAATCTAGTACTCCAACATGTGTCAAAAAGAAGACAAATGACCACCATATGAAAACAACAGGCATACAATAGAGGAGGTACAGAAAACAATGACAATAGGAGCAAACATAAGTTACACTAACACAGTGTTTAGCTTGATTGTTCAAGTAACAGGTAAAATTTTCTCTCAGTTACAAGCAAGACTAGCAAATTACAATCAGCTCATAATGCATTCACAAAGGAATTTTACTCAGTATGGGGAATATGATAAATTGCTATCATAACTTATCAGACCAGTGCGTAAGAAATAATGTTCATTGGCCGAAATCTATATATTTTGGGATAAATATTTGCCATAAAGCTCTCCTCAAGAGACAAAAAGACGAGTCTGGACAGATACACTCAGAGAATAACGCTTTTACTATATAAATTATGGCAGCATATGAAATTAGTCTCTAGCGAAGTCTAAAAAAGAACTTTTGACCTCGTAAACAATGATCATCAATCAAATTTACTTCCGAATCTAAGGACTATCTATTTTTCTATATATTATCTTAGATAGACAGACTGCCTGGCATTACGTACAGTAACAGTGTGCCACACAGTGTGCCTAGTAATGTGTTGTTACGACTAACCCTAAGGTAACGTGATTCCGCAGTCTAACTCCATTACTGCATGGAATACAATATGATCATTGGGTTGAAAAGTGCACTCACCATTAGAACTGAACCTCCATATCCTCATCATATCACATCCTATCAGTCTAGTTGCTGTAATATCTGCTTGCATCCTGATTGCTATCATTTTAGGCCTATATGCAAAACATGCATATAGTTGTTGCTGTTGCTTCCTTAGCGGTGCAACAACCACTACAATTTAGTTTACAACAATGTTAGAAGTCGCTTTGGAACTTGGAAACCTTGGAAGACTTGAAAACTTAAATGAAGATATGAATAAAAAACTTAAGATCATACATTGCCTACCCAGCTAGATACTTTTGCCCCTCTTTGTCAGCCCAAGAAGTTTTAGATGACATTATGATTTTGCTTAAAAACTCCGAATATAGGTAGCTTGACGCAAAACAACCAGAAGCAGCGAATGCATTAGTGGGATCTTTCGATAAGTTTATACACTCGGGTTCTTAGTTAATAGAATTGTGGCGCTTAAACCGCTTGGAATTTGGAACCTATCCAAGAGGCAATGCGCGTAGCCACGGGGCAACAGGGTACTAGTTTTTTGCTATCCCTGAGAAGATTGTTGCAATTTTTCATTGTTGTCATATCTTTGTAGCTAACGAGAAATCTCCTGAATTTTTTTTTATCATAACTCTGGCCTTTGCAACTTGCGAGAATGTTCATTCTTTTCCTGCACAAACATTATCCATTTCATTGCGATAACATAAAGTATGAAACAACTCCTCTGATTTCATACCACGTGATTCCTCCAGGACAATTTTGCCACCCCTGGAACACCGGCCTGGCTACGGGCTTGCCAGGGGCGGATATCAGGTGTGTGTCACCCCTACTTCTCTTCTTCTACTCAGTCACAATTCCATTCGGAGGCGCGGTATGTTGTTTCTGAAAGCATGCAAGATATTTGATTATTTAGGGCTGCCAACAAACACGTATAAAGGGATTGCATAGAAGAGAGGAGGGAGAGGAATGACAATCCCCTGAAAGTATAAGACAGGAGAAAATGCCCTATCTCCCACATTATTGAAACTGTGGCAAGTCATATTGGTCCAAACTAGTCAAAACAAGCTAAAGAAGCTTGTCGCACGCATATCAACGATTTTATCTTTCCTTTTCTTCCTAGAATGTACGTATCTCTAACTATAGAAAGGGCATTTCCTAGAAGCTATAGGGTGTGATCTCAATACTTCAGTAGTACTAATCTGCGACCGCCCTTGTCACTGATCTGGTATCAAGGTAAATAACTTTGCTATACAATAAAGTGCAAGAGAAAGTGAAGGAAATAAGACAAAATTTTGAGCGCCTTGATCAATGGTACAGAGTATGGAAGTGGAAAAGTTGTGTCTCACGCAATGACATACTCAAACAAATTGGGAGGTACTGCAAGCGTCGTACCACTGTCCATTAGCATATATGTCGAAGTACACCAACAGTAGCCAACAAGTATCAGTTAAGGAGACTCCTTCGCAGATGATTGTACAAAAGTTCGTAGTAGGCAGTTAGAACCAGCACCATCAACAGTTTATGAAACAGATTCGTCAATTGGAGGCACATACAAAACCTAAATCCTATATTCTAGCGTTGGTAAGCCAACAAATGTAAACATCTTGAATGCAGTGTATGTACTGCAAAATAACGAAACCTTCCTTGTTAAAGCAAAAGATGTATTTTTCTGGAGAGAAATGCCAGACAGAACTGGCAATGAACGCGTATATAAAGAGCTTTTCTACATAATTTGAAAGAGTAAGTTCACTCCTAGCAGTAATACCGACAGTAGTATTGTGTTTCCACAATGGAACTAGCACATGCAATGTGCTATCAACTACCAGTGAACCAAAGCATCCTCTTCCAAAATACATAGCCTCACAATAAGTGGGTACTTTTCGGGCTATGTTCCATGGTTTTGATGGCTAAAGTCCTTCAAATAGGACTTATTTTAACCATCACGGAGAAAATAGAATGACAGGAGAAACAAATTGCTTACTGAATGGCTGCGAAGGAAAAATTGGAAGGAACTAGGTACTGCTGGCTGCCAGGATTCCACTAAGGATGCTCGAAGGCTCCACCACCGTTTAGACTTTTGACTCCCCTTTATCAATTGTGAAAACAATTTTCGGGAGCTTGAATGAAACCAATTACAAACAAGACAGATATAATGGGTTAACTTTACAAAAGTTGATATGCCATCAGCACCATCTACAGCGTCGTGTATACCTAATACCATCAGTGGGCTTTAGAATAAAATAGAACAAGAATGGTGCTGCTAAATAAAAAGTGGGGGCTACACACAAACGTGGGGGCTACAAACAATAGATTACTTGATAAACACTAGAAAAATCGCTGGCTGGCAAAGAGTGGGGGGTGAAGCCCCCAGCTCCTTACTCACACCGTGCATGTAGAATGGAATAAATCAAAATATAATAAAATAGAACATATCATTTAAGAACGAAACTGCAATTACAATAAATTGTTAGAGGTTGAAAGAACTTAAAAGTAGTGTAAAACATATAGTTAAAGCAGTGTAAATAATTTACACTGATGACAATTTCGGGTATTCAAGGTGTTCAGGTCCAATTCAAGATGTTCGGGTCCAAGGAGAGAAATGACACGGAATACACAAAAGATCTTGACAATTCTTCAAGTAGGGTCACCTTAGTAGTATCGTTGCTAGTTTGCTAAGTGAGTTTTAGTTTTTGGCATATACTGTTTTAACATCAGAGATATCAGGGCCACAATGGCAGTGACAAGAAGAAACATGTTGCAACAAAACCATGAATAGAATTCACGTGGAACTTTCAATATCATGACCCTTAATGGTAAATAACAGATAATTCTAGTATTCCAAAAAACAATGGCTACAACCAGAGGTTTGCCTTACGTAATCAATACGAGATCATATCTAGTTCTGGAAACTCCCTTACGAGGCAAGACTATGGATGAATTAGATAAAGCACGTACTCATAAAAAAATCTTCTGTCTCACAATATACCATATTCCATGATATATTTAAAAATTTGCGGCTTTTGAAAGTTGACAGGGTTAGATGAAATTTTAGTGAGATCGAAACCATGGTGGGTTTACGGGTCACTGTCTCAAGTTACTGTCTTAATTGTTTTTGGATAGAAATAATCACCAAAAAGCCAACTTGAATGTCGAAATTCTCATGCTCACGTAATAAGTTCAAATTGAGACTGAGGATGGCTGCGGAGTCGATGTTGCAACAAAAAATCTGCCGTCATGCAAATCAACTGTCTGTTTTGAAGATACTCACTACTAAGAAATCTACCGTGCCGTGGTGGGCTCTAGGTTTAAAATGGTTTCTTATAGTCGTCGGGTACAGCATTCTAAGGATCATTAAGAAATCATTTAAATCTCCTATTCAAAGAATACGAGTCTGAATATTGACTTCTTCCATTATCAGTTGAATATAAGAGTACTCTTCTACATTTGAACTCTTCTACCGTACTGAATCATGGAAAGAGCTCCATTAACTATACGCCTTTTCACACAAATGATAAGGTGTCTATGTCAAAGACTCTGACCACTTGATGGGAAGAGTATGTTTTCCCTCAAAATTGTGCATTCAACTGGGCGGCAAAGGGACCAACAGCTGTTGAAACCTCAATTACTATAGCGTTTTGCTCCTTACGTTCCTTCCATCCAGAAAGCAGCGCAACGTAACTTTAATGATTAATTGTGGGAAATTGCAGTCTTTCAAAATTTGTCATCAATAATTGATGCTCCACAGTCTTCTATATAAGGGAGGAAAGTTTTTAAAAATCCTTATACGCAAGATACAGCTGGATCTCTCAAATACGACAAGGAAAGTAAGTAAGTAATAATGCATTTGTTCAGTTGCGCGAGCCGTACATACACTTATATGTCCAAAGATATCTAATAATCTTAGAACTAATGTCTATATATCACTCTATATCACCTTTCGCAACCACATTTACAGCGCATACAATCAATGTGCCATTGCATTTCCTGTTATATCTAGTTCTTCAGTGTCCGTATCTATACATGCAGAGTATGTAGCTCTGTGCTACTTTCCATCGCCACATACATAGCGCCTATCTATCAATCAATGCTTCTTAGCTATAACACAAAATGTCCCTTTGATACTTAACTGATCAGTTTTCCAAGCTACATGTATAGTGGATAACTCTGTGTTACCATTCGTAGCAATATACATAGTGAATATATGTGAATCATTGCGTCTTAAAGCATTGCATTTCCGTATGACATTTCACTGCTCAGCTTCCCGTTGCCCGTTGCGCCTAACTCTGTGCTACCCTTTCGTGCACAGGTCAGAACAGAAGCAAGAGACATACTACCACACTCTTGAGAAGAGATGGAAACTAAAACAGTGTTTTGCAAAGTGCCTCTTATAACCATATCAGTATCTGCAATCATATGCAACATAGCTATAATCATCTTTCAACATCGAAAGAACATCATTAATGGCCGTATTCGATACTTTCTTTTTAGTTTAGTAGCCATCGATCTCATCTATTCTTCATTTGTCATATTAATGATCATCATATCTGTAACTCAAAGCACCAGCTCAAACAACACTCCAAGGCATAAAACCATTGATGCAACATTTCGTTCTCTTGCCATCAGCTTCATTCATATTCAACTGTTTACGCAAACTGCCATTGCTGTTGAACGCTTTATCGCAGCTAAATTCCCAATAGTATATCGAAATTCACTGTCAAAAGTAAACCGCAAAATTGTAATTGTGGGACTTTGGATAGGTTCTTTATCATTAAGCACAGCAATCACTTTCCCAGCCATTCTATATGATTACCCAAGAGTGGTCATGATCATTTGTGGCATAATATATACACTTTCGATGATACTCGTGGTCACGATGTATCTTCTAATGACAATACAAATAAGAAAAGGAAACAGAAGAATCACTATGAGGGATCAAGATAACCCTGGCGGAGATCAAAGTAGACGCAGAGAGAGAGAAAGGCGCCAAGAGCGCAACACTATTGTTCTATCCGTCACGATCGTTGTCACGTACTTCGTTCTAAATACAACTCTTGTTGTCTATGCGTCTTTCTTTGATGAAGGAACTGAGTCGACGCCAATAGCTGCACGATCTTGCGACACCAACAATGGTATATTTGCCAACATTGCATTCGGCCTTGCTGTATTTAACCGAGCATTTGATCCTATACTTTACTACTACCTTTGGTATCGCCTGAACAAGCGAGTGACAAAGCATACTGACACAGACGCACGGCAGGAGGAGGTTGCTGCAGTTGCCAAATCTAACAACAGAGTTATCGATTCAACCGCACTCTAGACGAAGGCTCCGTCTACACTAAACCCTGCTGCAAAGCAAGAGGAGAACTTTTAGAGGATAAAGCGGACCAGTGTCGTCAATGTATGGACACTCCCTTCGGCGTATTTCAAAGGAGACTAATGATTATAGAGACTTCTTTCGGATGTAACTGAAAGATATCTTTAGCATGATCAAACATCATGAAGATAAACTCTGTCCAAGAGAATCTCTCTGTACTGATATTTAAGTGTAGTATTTGGATTAGTTAATCATATGAACTTTGCAATTGATTTATTGAATGTAATGAGTTAATTTAGTTGAGATCTGGTTGAGAGTAAAGAGAATTAGTTACATATATTGTGGATTCTCAATCACTTATTAAGCGAAACCTAACGCTCTCAAAAGTTCTTGTTGTAAACCCTACGCATATACCATCATTAATTCAAGCTAAATGTTATAAACCGTGGTCTAAAATGTGAACATTGCGATATACAAAACACTTGAAAAAGCAATTAACAGCAATATAGCGAATATAGCTTTTTCTCAAAATAAGACTTCAAACCTGGGCGATGAAGATTCCAAAACAGGACATCGGGTACGTTGAGATATCTACCTCACGTAGTTTCATCGATGTTACTAGGAATTTGAGACTTATGTGACTCCCTGAATTCGCAAGGGACAATTACAACAAAAGTAAAGATTTGCTATTCACTTTGGTTTCTGAGTTCTATTTTCACTACAGCGACTTGGAGGCAATTTTTTTCACCATAGCAAGGAAAACAGGGTTTATAGCAAAAGATCTCGGACCAGTAGCAAATCAAAAGTGAAATCTCAATCATGTTTTGGCGTTACTACTAATACTTATATTCCTCAGTTCATTCAATCAATCAGCTAATCGTTTGGCTATTGTTTATCTTTCATTGCGGTATACAAAATCATTCATCTTGGGTGTTCCAAGCCCACTTAATGTAATGGTTGCAATAAGCTAAATGTGGCAGTTGTCCAACAGAATTTTTAAACGTCTTCTTACCAATTTCACCTCCGTTCTCCGGCATAGAGTTGCAATCTCACCAGTTGCACGTAGCACACATGCCTATTTTGAATGATAAGGCAGATCTCACCAAATTCTCTGGTTCTGGTTTCGATTAGTCAAACAGCTTGACTGCTAAACTAATCAAGGCCAAAATCAGATACTTTTGTGAGATCTACCTCACCACTCAAAATAGGCATGCCTACCACGTACAATTCATGGGCTCGCAATTCTAAGCAATAGAATCATGGTGAAATTGGTAAGAAAAATAGAAAGTATTTCAATCGATCTCTGACTGCTTGCATACACAATACTGCTAACTCAAGTTCATTGATTTGAACCGATTGTAAGATTTTGCTACTGTTACTATCACATGTCACAACAAAATCAAAGAAACTAAAATGATTTTGCAACTCAAATTCTTCACGTTTTCTTAATCGAAAGAAGCGCAAAAATGAGAAATTACAGGAAAACAGTAAACTAACCTATGCTCAAATATAAGGAAGGGTGAAAAAGCGACAGGATTTAATGCCACATAATGCCTAATGACTAATGGCAGTATTCGAATTTTATAAGAAACTCGAGGCTGAGAATGCCCTAGAAAATGAAATAAGGAACTTGAAGGAACTTTTCAAACTTAGACAAAGAATGAAGCAAATATGTTTAGGGCGAACTGTTTAATGCAGCATAGAATGAAAAAAGATGTTTTGACACTTGTTATAATAAAGCTAGTTCTATACTATCTATATCTTCTAAAGAATTAAAGCCAAAGTTGCTCTCATGGTAACAGCACACTGAATTCGTCAAGTACAGTATATGAATGAAGAGCTAGGATAATTCCAACGTGCCAGCTGCTTTAGATTTGTAATTACACGGAGAAGGAAAAATAACTTTCAGATTCAGTAAAGTAGGCAAATAACTCTAGCCTCATCTCGGAAGGTTTCTTATACAAGTCAATTGTAGATTGTACTTCTTTCGTTGAAAAATGAACAGTGTGTTGGAAAAGCTTGCGGCCCACAAAACAAACCATTCATTCAAAAAATTTGAAAAAGTCCTTAAGAAGGACTAATTTCTAAATCTCCATATAGAGGAGAAACTCAAAGAGCTAGCGACGATTCCCAACTCATTTGAAACGAAAGAGCCACAAAAGTTGACACTCATAATTTCTCCCTTGCATCCATAGGCCAATTTGAGGATGTGATATGATTGCTAGTATCATTGTAGGCAACAGCTTCGAGTCTTGCGATGCATCACTTGGATGCATAACACGACTCAGGGCTGCTACCTAACCCGCACTAAAACAAAATAGAGAGACAATGTGGCAAGTAGGCGGTGAAATGGTTTTTTAGAATACTGTGAGGTGGTGAAAGAGAACAGTCACCTCCAGCAAGCAAGAATTCTAATATCAAAATAAACCGTGATTCGGAAAAATCTCCCTGAAAGCTCAGATAAGACACACAATAATAGTTGGACGTTACTTTTAAGATTATGATTTTCGGATGTTTTGGAATCTAACAGTATGAAGCCTCAAAATGTCACATTGTATAGAAAGAAAAATTTATAATTCATACCATTTTTTTTATTTTTTCATTTCATTTTTTCATTGTTCATTCTATGATACTTCAGTCAGGTGAGGAAGGAATGGGTCTTTTGATTCTTTAATCAGCCAAATGTACTGTTCCTCCTGCCATGTGAGTCTGCTTACTTTTCGGTCATTAACCGATGTTTCATACTGCGAGGAGCACGAAAAATTAGCTTTAGTACGCTGAAAATGTTTCCACTTTTCGTGCAGTAATGGAATTTCGTAGAACGAGAAGATAGCCAATGTATGAGAGAAACGGCCAGCTGCAATATTTATTTTGAACATGTAAGAAACAGTTGGTACTTTAATGTATTTAAAAACAGCTCTACATTAACGGTTACCTGTATAACTATATAATTATTTGCTTTATTCTATCGCCAAAAGACCGCTAACTTCACTACATTTCAATATCATTTTATTTTAATTCTTATTTCATAGCTCCACGAAACACATGTAGCCAAACAAAGTCCAAAATCGCATGAAAGTAGTCCAGCTACAATATAGACAGCATTGAATTTAGACTCTCTCAAAATTTCAGAAGTACCATCCTGCACTTACAAAAGCTGCTTACTTGTTCAAGTGAAAAGTTCTTCGGCACAAACAAACTAAACATTTCCACTCATGGAAGAAGGTAGATATGATGTAATGGTTCAGTCCTAGTGTCTCAATACTTTCAATATGTCATGCATCAGATCCATCTTTTACTGTCTCTCTCTCTATATGTATCTGCTCACTTGTTCTTTCAACAGTTTCCATTGCTTCGTGATAATCTCTTTTAGCACGACGTAGCTTATTCTGAATATTTTCTACCATCTCTTTTTTATGGCGAAGCTTCCTATTTATTTCAAACTTCAGATCAAAATACGGTCTCGCTTTTTCAATGTCATGTCCTAGAGTATTCTGCAGTGTCGTAAGCTTGTTTTGCCTCAATACCAAGCTCATTTCACACTCATGAAGCTTCTTTGCATATTTGCATTTGAGATCAACGGCTTGCATGACATCTTTTATGGCCTCATTTAGCATCTCCAGGCCTTCAACATCTACCTCTTGACTTCCAATCGACTTAAAAATGCGTTCTTCCACCTGCCTAAACTTACTTTTCATTTGAAAGCAATGTTCGTTTGCTTTCACAAATGCGGCATTAAACGCTAAAATCTTTTCATTAGCCTTGTTGATACTTTTCATCTGCTTGAAATAAGGCCTTGCTCTCTCTATGGTTTTCACTCCAATTCTCTTTGCACAGCTCTTTAGGATCTCAAATGACTCATCCAATGTATTATCATAATCTCTTTCAGCATCTCCAGCTTCATGACCAAGCTGGTTTATAGTAGAAATTCTGATATTCAATGTCTCTATTCCATCTTTTATTCTGGCCTCACGTTCTGCAGTCTTACTCGTGATTAAATTTAAGCTTGGCCCTTCTTTCATTATAAACCAATGTTGAAGGAAGCAACTAACTGAAAACTACAAGACTTTATTCGAAGGCGCATCTCTGATTTCGAACGTATGATTCCAACACCGAAATGTTCCATATAAGAAAAGCTTACTCGAAATATTAAACTTAAAGGCCCAGAATAGAAGTCGAGCAAACTAGATAATCTTTTCAGAATTTTTAAAACTATTCAAGAATTGCTACACCTCTGGACTATCAGGTCCAATCCAACAACGTGCTCAAAAATGCTCACTCACTAGAACTATAAATGAACATTTCTCCTACTGGGATATCCTTCATTAATGCAAATTTCTTAAAACCACTTCCAGAATATCTGACTACTCTTTCCTTACTGAAAAACTATTGGGTGAAAATACCAAACTTATATCAACGATCTGGATACTGTTTCAGCTCATGGCTGTATTTTCTTTGGTCCTTTGCACCAATCACTAGTTGCAATAATGATATAAGAAGGCTGTCTGCAACCTATCCTTCGTGCTTCTATGATCAGTCTAGTTTGAGGTTGTGGGAAGGGCAAGCGCCCCCACCCCCTAGTGTCCGCCACTGATTACAGCCAATTGAAGATCACAATATAAGGGACAAAATCCCCGAATTGGACGAAATCGTCCAATAACTGTCATGCAATGCAGAACATATACGGCTGTTGGTGCACCTAGTTCGTATCTTGTGCACTCAAATGAAGCAACAATAATTTTTGCAATACATCCCAAGCATATAGGTATAGTTTTGCCGCCATCCAAACAAATACAAAATACTACACATCCTGTTGCATAACTAAGTATTTGATAAGATACCACATTCACTGGCTTTGTAGACAAATCAAAGACAAGTTTAACGTACCAAGGGGAAAAGATAGTGAAAATTGGTATTTAAGTTTGCAGATGATACTTGTTAGCAAACTGTCGCAAACATGTACTACATGTACTGCTCCGTTATAGCAAAAACAATAAATTCATTATACTTAATGTCAGCTACAAATTTCACTATGGAAACTTGATAATTCACACATGTATATGCTCCCCAGGTAGAATCCTGCATGTACAACCAGCCCCAACAATCCATACTGCTCTAAGTCTCTTGTTTGGTAGTTAATGCATGATTCTGAAAACAATAATCCTGCAACAGCCTTTGATCAATACTGATTACCATGTACTTATGATCATTTGGTGATTACATAACTTCCCGGAGTTGCATTTTTTGTATAATCATTCAAAGTACCTGTGAACGAGGCAGTCGCCCCAACAATACCAGTTTGTGCTGTAGTCTGAGGTTCTTGTAGTGCGTTGAGGCATATAACTCCACCTTTAGGAAATTAAGACTCAAGTTCAACTCCATATTATCCACAAAACACTAAATACTTCAAACATTTACATCTCTAAATGGACATAACTACATTGCTGTACTTTTGATTATGCAATTGTGTTTTTCTACAAATATTGCAAAATCAGATTTCTGATAATAACTTATCATTTTATTGCTTGATGGAAAATGGAACTACCTTGATCTGTGGAGGTTGTCACAGTTTCGCTTCCACTTGCAGATGTTCGGTGCTTCTTCCAATGATAGATCCATACTCCAAAACGAACACAGCAGAGCAATAATACGATCGGTACTGTTACTGCTGCTACTATTGTACCGGTGCTTGCTCCTTTCTGTGAATTAAGCTTCTTCTCATTTGTATACTTAGGTAGAGACCGATCTGTAACTAAATCAATAATCCTCAAACGTATAGGAATTAATGGCAAGGATCCTTCACAAGTAAGCTATAACTTTACCATAAAATTTCAGGAGCTATGAATTAAATGTCATATAAAATTTGCAGATTCTATTTCAACGAATTACAAGCCAATAAGCATTTTACTTACTTGTATTAAAAGACAAGCTCCCATACCAACCACCTGCCGGGCAGAACTTGCAATAGTTCGGATGTTGCAAAGAAAGCCCATAAAGAGAAGGTGGAAACTTCCCACAATAACAGATACAATCGGCATCCAAAAAAATGTATTTGTAGCCTTCACAGCGACATTCTGAAGTAGATACAATAATTATAATAAATTCTTTAATTTAAAGTTGGCTATTTACTGTAGCTAAGATACAGCTAATTCAGGCCAACTATTTACAAGATATAAATGATGAAAAAAGAGCATATGAAGATTATAAATATCCTAATCCATAAAAAACTCTTACAGATTCTACAGTTGCAATGCTTTGAGTTCAAATGTTTTTTAAAAACCATCAAAGAGCTGGAAGTCTTAATGTTTGTTGTTAATTTTGCCCACGCTCTTTGACCCATGAACCTTACTTTATCTGTACCATAGTATGTGGTTCTCACTTTCGGTAGATTTAAATTCCTCGTGTAAACGGAGGATTCAATTTATTTTTGGGTTTGTAAATTTCAATCATAAGCAACTGTACGCTCTTCTGATACATAGATGCCGAATTGTTTTTTCTAGCAGCTCCTGAAATTGAAAAGTGAATTTGCTATCACTCTTCCTATAATGGAACATTCATACTAGAGGGCAATAGCTGCAATGTGACAATACAAAAGTATTTATCACCAGTTTAACATTTTTTGAATCAATGAAAATCGAAATTCGAGATAATGCATGCAACTTCTGGCTTACTTTTTTAATCGACTTAGCATCTTGCTCTAGGCTATCAATGACACATCGATATTAGAGTCGCATGTATTCGTACAACACTAGGTATTCGGTGTTATTTCACTGACTTTTAACGATAGTATTATATGTTTCAACCATTTCCCTTAAGGTTCGTATTGCCCACTCTCACAAGCATACCTCCAAAAATAAACAAACGAAAAAGCAAGTCCACAATAGTTGTTAAAATACAGTCAACTAACCGTCATCTTGAATTGCATAATCATTCCTTAAAGAATTCGAGTAGCAACCTAAAGAGGACAAGAATATGATAAAATCAACAACGGCAAATGCGTTAAAAAAACACAACTGAATATCGTTCTTCAGCTTACTATTAAACATAATATTTGCCAAGGGATAGATATATCAAGTGCAAATAACAAGCAAGTGAAGGAGGTAAGCTGTACTAAATTAGCTTATCTTTCACACCTGATGCAAAGCACTAACAGTCATAAGACGGAAACAACAAAAATCACACTTTTGAAAAATGCAATAACAAATGTCCAACGAAAAAATAGAAAAATTTACCAAAATGACTGAACGTAATAAACATGCACTGAAGCACAAAAAGATTAGTAAGTGAAGCAAAATGATTGCATGATTATGGTGATATTTATGTTTTGAAGGTGTAAGAAGAAGTAACGTTTACAATTTTAAAGGTAATAGAGTATAAATAGCTCAATTATTTCATAAATATTGCAATTATATTCTGGCTTTTTACAAGGATCACACTCGTAGACAGTGACGTGGTGGCATAGGGGCCAGGGGGCCATGGCCCCCCTAGAATGACTTTTGAGGGGCGCCAAAGGAGCAAAGTGAAGATTTGAAATGAACAACTCAACAATATTTTCTGAAAATATGTTGGAATATAACAGTTCCTGGTCATTTCAGAAGATCTCAGTTTCAGAATTTTTGTTTGCCTGAAATGCAAACTGTAAGATGTTTACTATATTTGTTACAGAGGGGCGCCAACTTTCACCTGGTCCCCCCAAGACAATCCATACCACCGCTCTTCTGCTCATAGAGACGTTTCAAAGAGATGTACACAAGGTAACAATTCGGTAGTAAACCTAGGACATTTAGCTACAAGGGCAAAACAAAAACAACACGGCTCACCTGGGCTCTCTGCGTATACCATACGTATACTCGATGATCTGTCACTGTTAATTTCGATTGTAATATTGAATTGGCTGCTAGCTTCGAATAAGTCCTGTTTAAATGTATCTACATTACCTCTGAATTCTATTGACTTCCCAGCTGAATAATTCACCTTCAAGACATTGGTCAAAGAACCTGAAAATCGATGCAGATAGTATCATAGGAATGAGTAAGTTACAAAAAACCACTATCAATCAATCAGTCAGTCAGTCAGTCAATCAGTCAGTCAGCCAGCCAGCCAGCCAGTCAGCCAGTCAGCCAGTCAGCCAGTCAGTCAGTCAGTCAGTCAGTCAGTCAGTCAGTCACTCATTCAATCAATCAATCAATCAATCAATCAATCAATCAATCAATCAATCAATCAATGAGTCAATCAATCAAAAATGCAGTTAATTTATTGAAACTGACTTTCATTATCGATTATCAGAGAAAGTGAAATACCTAATTTTGACAATTGCACAAAAACAAAAAGACATTGTAACATAAACTTCTTGCGTGCAACACTAAACAGCTGCGGTAATCGCTATTCAATGTAATGTGGTCATTTCCGTGATGGATTATGGTAGATACCAATTCCCTCTGCGAGGATGAGATTATTTTACGTGAAGTAGTAGTTCTTCGCATTCTAATGACACAGTAAAAATATCTATGCTCTTCAGTATCTAACTTATCTGCCCAACTCGTGAATCATGTGGGACATCTCGTAGTAGAGCTGTTTGATAACACAGTGAAACCTAACCGGGAAAAGCATGTGGGTCTGAAATATCAGATAACAAGCAGCTTTGGGTGCCCAGAGATAACTCTATGTAGAGTACTTAACTGGCGTCTCTCCGCTAAATGGCACTAGTGAATGGGGATAAGGTTAGTTGAACATTGAATTACTCTCTGAGCTTGATCATGAGGATTCTTTAGCTAATGGGATACATTCGCCAATTTCCAGCTTCAGTTGTCCCAACAGGTTTCTCTGTTCTATTTTCAAATGATTTTGTGAATCATGAAGGAACTTCCAGCCATCCATCGAACGCAAAAAACAGAGTTAAATTTGCAATAAACTAAAGCCCCACATCATTCTCTCATGTCAATGACATCTCACATGTTTTATTCACAGCTTAGCAAATATCAAGTTTAACATGCCTGTATCAATATTTTGAAATTCTAATAAATATTTTGAGCCAGTACTGCCACTGCCTTTCCATGAGCAACTCGTCGGCACAAATATAGTTGCGTTGGTTGTTTTCCTATCAAATATAATCTCACCAAAGTGACTGTCGCCATATGCATACTGTCCCGGATGTGTTTGATAAGTACATGCTGAAGTAAAAGAAATACGAACTGAATATAATATTCATCACATTCTAGAAGATCAAAAGGGTCTCAAATTTACTGGAAAATAATTATGGTGGCGTGAACACTTTCACGATGGTACATGGGAGACCTGTAGACAATTAAAATTTATACCTAAGGAAAAAGCTGGACATTTTATTGAACAATATGCTCACAATGATTATAAATTGATATTCAATCGCAAGTGTTCAAACGGGTTGAACAATCCATTTAACCTTTACCTAAATATCTTCAAGAGAGGCTACTAGCCTCGACTCCATAGTGGCAGAAAGATTGAAATTTCACTAATGTTGAACGTGGAGCTGGAGAAAAAACAAAAAGTGATTGAGTTCACATCTCTGTATCGTCCTAGTGTCATTTCCACGGTCAATCAGCACAAAACCTTCTTCATCTTCGGTCTCGTCTGCATATAAAGGATATCTTCATCATTGGTCGTGTCTGCACATATAGGAAAATTTTTTGCGATTTATCCCCAGCTTAAGTGGCCAAATGAACAAAATACGTTTACTCAACATAATTGACTTCAATCAACAACTCACTGACCTGAACTATATTTTTTACTGAATTTTTTGTTCAGTGAAATGTCCAGTTCATTTGTGCAAGACTTTAAGCACCTTTTTAGATTGAAGATGGACTCTGGGAATGAGTTAGTAATCAAATATAATCAAAAAATAGATCTATTCTTGAATTTTAACAACCTTGACATCTACTGAAGTTGCTTCTAGAAAATAAGTAACAAAACAAACCACTGCTTCATACAATTGTGATCGTTTATAACTATATTGAAGGGTAACCTTTACGGCAAATTCGTTGAGTAGAGCCTTTGCATGACTTACTTTGTGACAAAGGTGATCCTGAACAGGGCCTTGGTATTGACTCAGACGGAGGAGCAGCGGCTGAAGCTGAAATAATCACAGAAAATTTCGTACATCATTAGAGTATATTTGCTAAAGAATGAAGAAGTAAATAACTAATGGCCTTGTGCAAAAACGGAGCAGCGACTATTGCTGAAATAACGAGAAAGTTGTGTGATACATAAAGAGACCTGTTGCTATGGAACACAACGGAAAAGGAACATTATCAAGTATTGTATGATTAAAGAACCATTCTTCTCCTCACGTACCCTAGCAAGATTCTTAGGCCAGGGACGTTGTGAAACACCGGGGAATTCCCTTTGGCTCCTTTGCAAGGCGACTTCTTTTACATTCACGATAACTTTCAATATGTTGAAGATTTTGTCTAAATCACACATGAATGTCGTTTGCAAGAGAATGGTTTAAAGTTGTGCCTCAAAAGCTGTGCATCTGTTTAACGAAGAATCGCCATGACTATTGCTGAAGAGTGCATTCTGTTCGATGTTAGCGAAGATGATTTTGATGGTGAAGAGAGTAGTGAAGAGTTTGTAAGTTGCATGACAAATGCAAAGGATGCTAGTTCTCCTTTTCATGTGCCCTTCATGTGCGTTTCTCTTTGCTTTTATACCTCCATTCAAAGGAAGTAATACTGTACAGCTATTGTCTTGTGAGGACTTCTTGAAATATGATATTCGAATGAGCCCCCATGGGGGCTTATTCGAGGGGGGGTTATTTGCAAAAGTGATTTTTTAGGCGGGGGCTTATTTGAGGGGGGTTTATTCGGAGGTGGGGGCTTATTCGAGGATTTACGGTATGTCAGTACAGTTTTCTCAAACATTTATTCTACATAATTTTCTTGCTGATACCAGCAGGGGCGGCCCAGCCATTGCAGACTGGGGGGATTTTTATGGACCACACCCGTTTGAACCACGCCCATCAGTACATTTTCTAATAAAATATGCAACTAAAGGATCGCAAAAAACTATGCAAGCGGAATTGATCTAGAATAGCATTAAATTATACCGTGCTAGAACATTACACTAATTCACAACGGCTGGCACTACCACTTAATAACAATGAAAAGTCTCAGGTGTGCCTGATGCTGACGAGTTTGGGGATGACAGTCTTACCGGAAGTCCTGTGATCAAAGTGTTTAAAGACATCAAGTGAAATTAAACTTGCTAAAGCATATTGCTAAAGCAAAGACAGACTTTGTCGCAAAGAGCAAGCTGCTCATAATGGCGATAAAATCGTACGTCGCTTCTATTGTATCATAAGATTTCATTGCTCCATTGTTACTTTTTCTACATACCAATCTAAAAGAGACATAGGTCTAGAAAAGGAAAAACGTGAGCAATGCTACTTATTTGTTCGTAGTAAATCAACTCCGGAGAACATTAATCTTCAGTTCGTACTATGTTGAATACTTTAGGGGCTTGAACTAATACCAATAGATTACATGGTAAAATAGTTAACATTGAAAAGAACTACTATAACTCTGGAGTAGCGGCAGGGAGCGCCGCTCCCAGGCACAAATTGATGCACTCCAAATTTCTACAGGCACTATTGATCCAAATATGCATATTGATTGTTGCTACTTACAAATGTTAATGTAAAGGCACTTAGCACAGCTGAAAATCCAGGAAAAATAGCTTTGCAAGCTATTTGCATCCAACGATACGCAACATTCTGAAATTTGCTCGCAGGCACAAGACAATTTTGATAAGCCCCAGACAGTGGTCAACCTTTTGCATAATAATAAGCAAATGGAAATGAAATGTATATACACTTCAATGACCTGACAGCAATACTGTCAACCAAATTAGGGCTGTATCATTTAATCTTCTGTTATTCCTTTCAAAACAAATCTGTTGTAAAATGTTTAGTTCTTCTTCTATGCAAGTAATCTAAGGAAGTGAGACTATGCTTGTTTCACTTCACTGATCTTAGCCACTACTTCCGCTGGTCCACACAACGACAAATAATGCAAATCAGAGAGCGACAAAATCTACTCTTGTCAAAAGTCACCTGAAGACGGAACTTCATTAGTTTTCCATAAAGTATCCAGAACTATAAATTTTTCAACTCTAATTTCAATCTCAGCCTCTTTGATAACTTTTTATATTGCTTGCTTGACAGAAACTATTTATGATATCATTTTCTGCACGATAGATGCTTTCACACTCTTTCATATACGGACAATTCTATTCAAACGTGAGCCAAGATTCCGAGTTGAGAATAAAGTAAGAACAAGCTGAGGCTGAGACACTGTCGTAAAATGCATTTGTGGACAACGGTGCATACGCTTTTCAATAACTTTGTCGCTTCCATTCTTTGATTTTCGAGAATTAGTTGCCCCAAATGAAACACCCAATGTTGTCTTGTATATTGTCTGATGTCTAAATTGCCTACACCTTACTAATTTGTGAACAAATATAAAAAACAATTCCGTCTCAAAAATCTGGGAAAATGAAGAACAGCCAGCCCGAGCTTCTATTTTACAGGCTGTTATAAAAGAGAGTATATTGAATGGCATCTTATTCCTGTTCAAAACAGGCAAACTAACTTCATCCTTTTATAGTAATGCTACATACCATTATTATCAGTTGTCGATATATGAAGCAAAAATCCACGTCGTGTCACAAAACTGCCTGTTACAAACAACATCTCAACATGGCTTCTCTTTGATACGAACTGGAATGGAGAACGATAACCAGAGAATCGATTTTGCCCAATTATGCCATAATTTAAAATCTTAACGTAGCTTGATCCATAATCTGAAATGGAAATTAAAAGATAACGTTAGACATACGCTACAAAAAGAACTGAACAAAAACCCTACATGGACTTGGGCAAAAAATTTGCATATTCCTTAATATCCTTCCTTCACCATACATTAATCAGAGAAGAGCAAACAATTAACTCCAAATCACATTAACTTCATGCTTACCTCTATCTAATCATAGATGATGAGTTTTTATGACATGTCAAAAACTTAAATCCTTTGGCCTATATTAGTATTAAGATAAAACAACCTCCTTCTCGTCCCTTGAACAGGTCATTTTCGTTTTACCACTTTTGCAACCAGATCATCTACGCAAGGGAGATGGAGAGAAAAACGTTGACGGTATCGTTAACGTTAACGGTATTGTGTCACGCGGTACAGTGGTTTGTGCATTAGAATAGCATATACAACCTGCAACAAAACTGCTATAGGCGAACGTAATTGATATTTAAGCATGATTAATTGGAATCAAAGAAACTTACCAGTGTCAAACTGTTCGAAAAAGAACTTGATGCGGTATCCATCGGATGCGTCGAATTTGAAAATGCAATGCTCATAAGAAAAGTAGTGACCATCAATTAATGCTGGTTTGATAATGCCAGATTCAAAGAAAGTGAATTTAACGATTTCGTTATGACAACCTAAGATTAACAAAAGTTACAATATTAGACTAAGGTAGTACTTCGAGTAGTCATATCGATTTCACAATATAGGAGTAAAAGGATAGCCGTATAATAATATAATGGTATTCAAGCATTTTTTCAGTCAAAGAAAATATAGCTTACTAGGCAAGAATTGCAGGATCAAGAGATCATAATAATTCAAAAGTCGCTAAAAGGAAGTGATGACCAACTCACATAAAAGCACCAAAGACAGTAATATTTCGACTAGATAATCATATGTTGCTAGTTCCAGAGTAAAGACGCCTAGAGAATATGACTAATGATTGTGTCAAAATGATGCTTGTCACTTGATCCCACTCCTTGTACACGTTACACGCTAGTACAAGGTACGTACAATGCTCAACAAAATTCCGTAGGACACTTATAAAAACCTGTTCAAAGCCATAGAAGTCTACATCTTGTCATCATTGCAACATACACGCACCCCTTCCCCCTAAAAACATGGTAAGTCTATGGGAGACTCGAAGTTGGTGCGCACGAGAAATTTTCCAATTATCGCATGTACTTCTCCCAAAAACCAACATTGTTTGAGGTGAGGAGGCGGATGAAAGTTCATTGCAGAATACAAGAAGTGCAAAGTGTATCAAGACTTTTGGCGACTATTTTAGCTTCTCAACACAGTAGACACAAAGGTGAAAGGACGGGAGAGCGGAAGAATGTAAGGGTGGAGAAATATAAGGGTGGAGAGATGGGAGGACGAATGAAAAGACAATGATGGATGGAAGAATAGCCGGATGGAAGGAAACACGGTTGGAAGGATAAATGGAAGGATGGAGAGGTAGAACAATGGAAGAATGGAGGGATGGAGGGGTGGACAGGTAGATAGATGGGTGGGTGGATAGATGAACGGGTGGAAGGGTGGATGGTTGGATGGGTGGATAGATGAATGGGTGGATAGATGAACGAGTGGAAGGGTAGATGATTGGATGGGTGGATAGATGAATGGGTTGAAACGTGGATGGATCGGTAGGTTGGTGGGTGGTTAGGTGTATGGACAGAGGCGTAGAAGGGATTGATATTAGTACAAAGAGTGCTACTTTACCTCGAACGACATCAATACGCATGGGTCCTGTTGAGAGTAAAATCAAACTAGAGCTAAACTCCGTTATGCGGAATAATGCATGAAAAATAGTATCAGTACAACTGAAAACTATGAATTGTAAAATAGATAAATAAGATAAAAAGACTAAGTATATATTTCGGATACTAAAAAGTGAAGTGCAACGCTCGTTAAGATGCAGGGTGTCATAATGCCACATCCATCCATATAGAGAGATGCATCATAAACGTTGCAGCTTACTTTTACAAGCCTAGATACGGCAAAATAACGACAGAACTGTTTATGCAGAGGTGAATGTGTAATTAGACATGTAAGATGCAAACAAGAAATTGAAGTGCCAAAATAGCAATCTGCTAACCTGAAGGTCTTTGGTAAATTGCAGAATGAGCTAAAAGTCAAAGGAAGATACAGATAAAGCAATATACACAACGGAAGTAGTAATGCAGTTAGTAACGATCAAACTGAATCAACTTTACTAAAATTTGACAGCTTGATAATATATGATAGTACAACTGTGACGTGACATATCTGCAGACATCCTAGAAAGTTGGAGGTGATCTGACGGGCAAACTTATAGCTAAATGTCTTGGGACTCGAAGAGATAAATATTGATCATCACACAAGTCTAAACCCAAATGTCTAGATAATCCTTTTCTTGGTCGTAATTGTTTGAGATTGGTTTCAGCCTATTAGCTCCTAAAATCACAGTGTATGCTGAAATGACTTCAAATCAGTTCTTAGGAGATTCAAAAACTCACAGTAAATCCATAAGTTATCACTATCCAAAATATGAAGCTAACTCTTGAACTCTGAGGATTCCTATTCACCAAACTCGTGACGCTGTAAGACAGTCAACTCCCAAACATAACTGTGTTTCTTACAAAGTAGATCCCAAAGATCCAGACATATATATGTCGTAACAAGTCATACTAGTTGACCGCAAAAAACTCTAAAACCCATTCACGTCAAAAATTTCGAAGAGCTTTGAGATTGTATCTATATTTTAAAGCTATTTTATAACTGTATATTATTTAATTATCTGTAGAAAAGAGACCCCTTGAAAATCAGCTAAAGCTGAAGGGCCACCTCTCAATTTTGTTATGAAAATGAAATGGAATGAAATGAAATTTAAAACTTGCAGCATTGTGAGTTCAATTCGCTCACATTGAGTCACCTCTCCCAGTCTCAACGCTCATCAAACATTTTGTGATGGAAATCTCTTCGCTACTTGCCATCAGAATTATGCTGTCTTTATTCAATCCACATACTGTTGTTCATAACCCAAGAAAATAGAATGTGAACAAACTCCCAAAGCTATCGCCACGGCGATCGTCCTCGCTCACGAGCATTGAAACACGTATGCGAAGTTTCGAAAGACTTCGTATCGTGCAAACGATTTGGCCTGATGGAAAGCAGGCTTAAATCGTAAAATTCATTGATGTAATATACCTGGTTGATCCGTGGCTGTAATATTGAATGTAAATGAGTGGCTTCCAAGTCCGTCCAGAGGAGGAATTCTGATATTCATGCGGCTTGTGGACGATATCAAAGAAAATGGTAGCAAAGAACCGGAAAAATTCCCACCATAAATCACTGATCCATTCCTACCAGCATCAATGAAGACTGTTTTATTTGATTCTGTAAGACCGAGAAGAGAACAATACATTTTACAGTGCGGTGTATAAAAAGCATTTCACTAAAACCTGTGGCCTGATATTTTTGATGTTAATAATAAATCTTAATGACCAACAAAAATATTCACATGATTATATTATGATTGTAGTGATCTAATTATTGGCGATGGACTGTTTGATGACATCAAACGTCATCCCAAAAACAATATCAGTAGATAAACGCCAATACAGTATCCGTGCATACTCGCAACAAATTAAACCCAAGAATTTCCATCTGTATTCCGAGCAAGTAATTAGAGTAGCCTCTGCTGCTAACAGACTATAAAATGAGCAGCTAAAATAATTAAGATCATACAACTCAGGGTTCTCAGGATTCCTTTCAAAAAATTCCCTGACTTTCCCAGGTTTTCCGGATTAAGTTTTTAAAAATTCCCTGACTTTCCCAGGTTTTCCGGATTAAGTTTTTAAAAATTCCCTGACTTTCCCAGGTTTTCCGGATTAAGTTTTTAAAAATTCCCTGACTTTCCCAGGTTTTCCGGATTAAGTTTTTAAAAATTCCCTGACTTTCCCAGGTTTTCCGGATTAAGTTTTTAAAAATTCCCTGACTTTCCCAGGTTTTCCGGATTAAGTTTTTAAAAATTCCCCGACTGTCCCAGGTTTTCCGGATTAAGTTTTTAAAAATTCCCCGACTTTCCCAGGTTTTCCGGATTAAGTTTTTAAAAATTCCCCGACTTTCCCAGGTTTTCCGGATTAAGTTTTTAAAAATTCCCTGACTTTCTTATATTTTTTCCCAGCAGTCTTTGATGGACGAAGGGAATTACTTGGTATGCGTACAGACAAAAAAGGAGCAAGAACAATAAGAGTGTGGGAAAATTCCCTGAACAGACAAATTTCCCTGGTTTTCAAGGTTTTACAGGTTTCAAGACTCCTGAAAACCCTGCAACTAAAGTCACTCTCAAGGTGACGGAAGTAGTTAAAAAATTATATCATAGTAATTATCCCTTTATAATAGTAAATATAAATATGAAAAAACTTTACCCAAAAGAACTATAGAAGAATACTTCAAAGATTTGGGATCTATTATGTTGATATGTAGAAGCAATCATTACCTAAAAATAACTATCATATGTAAAAATGATCAAAATTGCCACTGTCAGCAGTGCTGATCCTAAGGCCCATAGCTAGAAGGGCCATGGAGATCGGTGTGCCTTCATATATATCTTATGTTCTGACTCGGAGCCCAAAATCTTCTCTGTGACCCTTACTGCAAGCCTATTAATACTAGGGGGCAGGATATTCAAATATACGGTAAAATCAGAAAAACAAAGGATAGAGAATCTAAAGAAAG
>OZ025283.1:7627500-7727500 GCA_964019165.1 Mastigias papua | reverse complement strand
AATTGGCTAACTCTTCATGCACCGTCTCTGCAAGAGTCTCACCAATCTCTAAATCGGGAAGTCTGTTGACACCGCAAGTTCTGCAATAAAGTTCTTTTGAGCTATCGCAAAACGATCTGTCAATGAAGTTCTTTTGAGTTATCAGCAAAACGATCTGTCAATCACTTCGCTTTATTCTTTCATTTATCCGTTAATTGTTTCATTAAATCATTGAACAAGGATAACATTTTATCATTAAAGTACCTCAATGTAAAAACTTTCCCTTTCAAATTCAGTAAAATTGCCCCCAAGTACTGCCATTCTGAGAGTTCCACACAATAGCAGAAGATTATATCTTGAGAACTAAAGAGCTATATACATATGTCACCTACATAAAAATCTGTTGGTGTGATCTTTTGATGGACCCGTTAATTGGCTTGGCGTATGTCCTTTCCAGCGTCGTGGTTGCTCAGGAGCATTGCTTCCAACTTGCCAGTCACAGAAAGAATAATCAAAGTCACATAGGCCGGCTGCGTTGCCTAGAAATCAAGAGGTCAATGCAAATTGATTATTCGACTTAAAGACACGAGCCTACCAATTATCACATCGAAATATTCTGATTTGGAAATAAATATCAGTTTGGTATTATGAATCAATCTGGCTAAAGATCTTTATGAAAAAGAGCCGCGCAGAGTTTCAAGAATTAACTTGGAGAACCATTTACAGACTTTACCGCAATGACGGCGCTGGTAGGGGGCTGGGGGCTTCAGTTCTCTTACACTCTGCCAGCCAGTGATTTTGCCAGTCAGCCCTTATCAAGAAATTTATTGTTTACAGCCTCCCTCACACCTATGCATAGCCCCCATTATTCCTTTGTACTTGCAGAAGGGATTGTTGTCTGAATTGTGACCTGGATGACGTTTACCTCTAGTGCTATCAGTGCATAAATCCTAGAACCGATGTGGTTGGTGATCATGAAGGTGTATAGTATCTATACATGTAAACCCAGATGCTATGCCTGTGCAATGTATTTCGGTGTACACTTTCATAATGATTCCAATTCTAGTCTACAGCATTTCCATATATCTTTGCAGTGTTCATTGTTGTCCATTGTGTATCTTTTGTGTTCTACTATATGCTCATTGGTATATATGTAGCAATCAAATAGTACCTGCAAATTATACTACTGGAGTTTTATGGTCGGTTCTTCATCAAAGCGATTCATCGTAGGACAGACAGCTACGTGTAATATAAGAAGTCTAGGACACTTCCATTGAGATTTTGGAATAGGGAAAACACGATTGAAGAGGGCATTAAAATGTGTACCAAAGGATTTGGACCGAAGAAATGACTATGTGGAGAAATCTTGGGTACTATGAACAAGAATTAGAAATGAAGAAGGCATAACATAAGGAACTTACTAATGAATAATGCACTATTATAATGGTCGGGAAAGGAGGGGACTATAAAGGGATACAAGACGCTGAAGCAATGCTCTTACCACTGGTATGGATAATGAACCTGCAATCCCTTGAGAATGAGATATTTGCTAGACCAAATTGATTAAGTAAGGAGCTACCATTGGAAAGAGATGCTTCAAAGAAAAGCTGAAATAAGTATTGAATCATGAATAAATATGAAGTATGAAGAATGAAATAAAATAATGAAATTTTACATTTACAAAGTTACAAAACATTATATATGAATACATATATATATATATATATATATATATATATATATATATATATATATATATATATATATATATATATATATATATATATATATATATATATATATATATATATGTATATATATATATATATATATATATATATTATATATGTATATATATATATATATATATATATATATATATATATATATATATATATATATATATATATATATATATATATATATATATATATATATATATATAAATTCATGTATTTATATATTGATGACTGAATGAATAAATAAATATTTTTAATATTAAAAAGGAGCAAGATACAGGAACAACATATTTATTTCTAACTCGATCAATAAATCGATTGTGTAGCCACGAGAATATATGTTCATATCACTAAACCGGAAGCATTTATATCATTTGCAAAGTACACTACACTTGACAATCCTGTTCTTATTTTGTCCTTGAATTCTTCAATTGAACACTTAAATAATTACAATACTTGCATAGTACTTAGATAAGGGCTGTGGTACGTAAAATGTATTTTACCTCATATGATCTGTTGGTGGGTAGTTGGATAAACGTTTGATACCAAAGATCTCTGGGTGAATTTGTTGACCAAATAGTTTCACTTCCACTAATTTCCTCCAGTACCACTGCCATCTTGCCAATAGCTCTATAGGTGAACCGAATACTGCAAGTGCTATCTGATACTCCTTAAACAAATATATATAATACAAATTTTACAATGAGCCTAACACCGTCCTGTAAAAAAATTTTTTGAATGAATATTATCATTGCTAATTGTTTTGAGAAAGGAAGGACAATGAATCCAGAATCATTACTACCAGTTGATTACATTTTTTTTCTATCCTATTAAACACTTTTCCAAAACTCATCAAACTAAAAGAACAAAGACTACTTGATGATCTAACTACCACACACACTAATTTCATATTACTGGACTAAAAAGATGTCCCATTAGCGTCTGCTCTCTCAGTTGGATCTTGAATTCAATGTTTTGGTTGCATGTCTCCGAGTCAGTTTGTTGCTAATGACAATGAATCGCTGGCATTCTAATATAACCCGTAACTTTTATTCAATTTCATCCATACTTAGCTAGAACTGTTGATCATATTTAACTGCTTTCTAAGCTCACTTAACTAAGGCAAAAGACCATAGCTAGTCAAAATCTCATCAACAGAGGTCCTGATAGCGCATATAACAGATATTCTGTGTTAACAGTTAGTTTACAGGCATGCCGGAGCCGGTGGGGGGGGGGCTGGGTGGCACTTTTCTGCTCATATATGATGTCAAGATAGAGGCATTTGATCCAAATAGGAAGTATATCTCCTTTTTCCGTGTTGAAGTTCACTCACTTTTAAAAAGTAACCGTGCCGGAATCATCAGGACCTATTGGAGGAAAATAACCCAAGATTTTTCAAAACGTGGTACCATAGACTGGTCCAAAAGTCTCATAAACATGTAAAGTGGTTCTGCGTTTTGGTCACCTAGTGCTTAACATGATCTCGTTGCTCTGAAAACGAATGTCTCTATCATTTTACCTGATCTGGCTACAATCTTTATATAGAGTAGCAATAAGGTCTATTCAATTTTCTCACTAACACTTCAATGATTTTATCTGCCGTTTTCTACCAAGACAGGATGCATATCTATATTCAAACAGGGCGTTTCCCACTGAATTATAGGGCGCAGATTGCAAAATTTTTCAGGGGCTCCACCCCTGACCCCATTGTTGCATACTTCCATATGGACTTGCAAATAATCCCCAGCCCCCCCCCCCCACTCAAAAATTGGCTACGGCGTCCCTGGTTTATCGAGCGTAATTTGATAATGTCACTAGGGCAAATATTGATTGAAGTGATCTGTAATCTACTTAGAAGTAAATATCAGCACTACTGCAACCTCTGACTCCTAAATCTGTAAACACAGTAAACAAGTTATGTTATCTCAGCAGAACCCGTAAAAAAATCCAAACAGGTCTTTGTAGCAATATTCAGACACCCTCATTCCTTGACTATGACACATGCATGCATTTCATGGCAAACTATAACAAAATCAAAGATAATAGAAGTATGGTTAAAAATTCAGAAGCTTAACATAAATACAGACCTTGGATTAAGTACTTGAATCTCAGCTGTGCAGTGCCACTCCTGTTGTATCCATGGGTGGAATTAACGTTCAAGCAATACCGTCCTATCGCTGCAACATAGATTGACACAAATCTTATAACATTTGTCCGAAATGAGTTTCGGTAGAAATATTCACTTGCACTTCATAGTGGGAATGAGATCAAAAAGGAAAGGGACTTACAGTTGAAACGTGAGGTAATGTAACACAAATACCTACTATGGTTATAATATCTCTTCCATGTATACAATGTACTATTCGAAGCCATCCAGTCACACATATCAGTTTGGAAATCACAACGGTTGTACCCTAAACAATCCAATTCATCTTCTCCTCCAGGACAATCACGGTAATAATCACAAATTTGATTATGTGGTACACATAGAGATTGTTCCACTGCACTGATGCAAGTGACTTGAGTCAGTTTTGAGCAGGCAGGTATGTAGTCTACAAAAGAACTGAAACGTAAGAGTACGACAGTGGTGTAACACAAGTGTGTATGTAGTTGATTAGGCCTGATCAAATGGTTAGGATCAGCATTTATCACCTTACACTCGCTGCTGAATAGCAGCTTGATGCCCATATATGATAAAGGAGGTGCATACAAGGAATGAAAATAGGCATCTCTCAATGGGCTTGATCATAAAAACTATTCACAAGGATCCTGAGAAAAAATTATACAATCTAAGAATTGATAAGTTCACAATTATTGAAAAAATTATAAATGGTACGAGTTGAAAAATGATCGGGCCTTCTCAATAGGACCGTTTATCCTTGTCGACAGCACATTAATGAACCCAGGTTAGATATGTGTAGACTCCAGTACACATAACTATCCCGGTTTAAGCATAAACAAGGGTAAAATCTGGGTTAAATTTTTAGTATGTATGGTTAGGTCCACCAAGCGATTTCAAGTGATTCCTGGGAAAGCCTACGATTAGAAGGAAATTATTGAAGCATGCATCGTGGTAAAGCTCATTCTTTTATGTGAATCGATATTCGTCTCATTTTCTGAAACTCATCACATTTGCATCTTGAAATATCAATAATTTTCAAACAAACGTGAGTTAATGGTAAGAAGGATACAACACGAGTGAGCTACAACTGCAACATCCAATTCTAAGTATCGAAAAATGATTTCTGAGCAAACTGTATTCCAATCATCAATAGACTAAAAATAAGTTTGTTACTTACGTGACGTAGCAAGCAAGTTCCCATGCTTACAAATGTGCATGCAATTTGAGCAATAGCTTGGATGCTGCATAAAAATTCCGTAAGAAGCAGGTGAATGATTTCCACAGTATAGTTCACCAAAGCCATCATGAAATTCAAATCTGAATCCTTCACAATAATGTCCTGAAATGGCCAAATATAATTTATTATATCATACTATTGCGTGTGTAATATGATGCATGTAGAAATGAAACACGGGGAAAAAGGCGACCTGGGCCCTAAACGGTAACGAAAACAAACGTAACAGAAAATACAAAGGTTGATATGTAAAAACAATAAACAAACAACCACAGCAAATAAAATAATGCAAATCAAAGGTCTTTCGTTCTAACTACACGAATTAATGGCTTTGTATTTCTCTTTGTAAAAGATATGATACTACTATCTTAAATATCCGACAGTAGACTGCTGTTAAGGTAAAAAACTAGAGAAAAATCTGAACTAAAGGACTTCGAATAATACCTAATATCATCTAATAGTAGGAATATTTTAAATCTTTTAAAAGACTAAGAGTATATTACAATATTAAGACAATTTGAATTCCAAACACAGTAGCATTGTTTGTTTGATGCATAGCATTTCAGGTACCCCTTGGCACTTTAAAATCCAAATAGAAAACCACGAAAAAAAATCAATTAGTCAAACTCAGTAGCCATTTTAAAACATAACCAACAAACCATTATAATTTCCACTTGTATAATGAAGCAGTAAAGAAATCGAGTAGCAACCTAAAGAATACAAGAATAATATAAAATCAACTAAGGCAAAAGCATTAAATAAACACGATTGAATTAGTCTTATTCAGTTTACAAAAAAACCATACTATTTGCCACAAGACAAAAGAGGGTAACTGCAAAGAAGCAAAAAGTGAAAAGAGACGATTTCTACTAAATTAGTGTGCTAGTTTCTAGAGTTGGCAGAAAGCAGTAATATTCTAAAGACAGAAAATTCAATAACCAGACATTTGAGGAAAGGCAAGAACAGGCGCAAAACTACACAATAGAAAGATTTATTAGACGAAAAAATCTAAGAGATATATAATAATGCAATAAAAGGATAACTAACTGAAGCAAAATGATTGCATGGTATTGGTGATAATTATATTCTCAGGTTAAAAAGCAACGTTCAAGTGCTAGAAGGTGTAAGTGTCTAGATAGCTGAATTAGTTCATACAAATTACTGTAATATTTAGGTCCCTCACGACAATTGCACTTGTTTCATTTCCAAGGCTATAGTTTGTTTCGTTTAAGGTGTTTTTCAAGGAGAAGTAAATAACGTAAAAACTCAATACTAAACCTGAGGCGAGTATAGTCGCCAAATGTTTGAAAACCCTGTCAGGTCTATTTTCTCCCAACCTAACTGACCGGTACCCATGCAGGATTCTGACCATACATGCTAGGACTAGGCCATTTTGCATGATGATTGGTCAATTAGGTTGAGAGAAAATAGACCTGACAGGGTTCTCAAACATTTGGCGACTTTGCTCCTGAGGCGATAAGATCAAAGAGCAATATTAAGTAGAAGTTCACCTGGCTCCTCGGAATACATCATACGAACAAAGCATGATTTGCCACTGTTAATTTCGATCGTGATATTGAATTGGTTGCTAGCTACAATTAGATCCAGTTTTCGAGTATTTACGAAGCCTCTGAATTCCATCGATTTCCCAGTTTGATAGTTTACTTTCAAGACATTGTCCCAAGAACCTTGAAATTAAAAGAGATATTCTCTTAGAAATGAAGTAGTTGAAAAGACATGATCCCAGTAAAGATCCTGTCATGACAGTGCTTCGATAAATCATCTCATCTAATAGGACCAGCTCGGTTACACTGGCTCTTAGAATGCAAATTGTAATATATTGATTATATATAAGTTTATAGTATGCAAAAAACTGTGACAAACAGTAGCAAACCTTAGCAGACCGTATCTAAGTCTGTAACAGACTGCAACCTGAATCTGTAACAGAATCTATTACTGCTGCAATGAAAATTTACAGCCTTCCTCGTGCCCTCAAGATTGCTAATGTTACTGTATACTATAAGAAAGGATTATAAGCATAGAGGTCAAATCATAGACCAATAAGTGTACTACTAGCAAGAACATGGATACTTGAAAGGCTGATGGTCTCGCAAACATTTTTGAATAGCAGTACACTGTCAAATCTCTCATCTGCATTGAGAAAGGCTATAGTACGCAAAATACAACAATAAGTGTAATTGAATCATTGCCTTGTGCTTCGGGTATTGCTAATATAATACTAATGGATCTCTCCAAGGCCAATGATTGCACATTACACGGATGAATGATAGCTAAATTGGGGACGTATTGGTTCGACAGGAACAGCTTCAAATTTGTGTACAGCTATTTGACAGAGAGATTAGAGTGCCCCAAGGATCGGTCATTACCCTGATGCAGATCAATATATTAATCAAAGATCTTTTCTTTCTAGATTTGAAGTCAGAAAAGAAATCTCTGTCAAAAGATCTTGGAACGCCCAATTGGAACGCCCAATGCTTAATGCATGACAGTTAATAATGATATGATTCCGGTGTATAAGTCAGGGTTAAAATCCCCTACCCCCTTGAAACACTGTTCAAGTGAAGGACTACTTTTTACAGAATTATTTCTAACCAATTTTACTTATATTGCGCTTGCCAATCCTGTACAAACCAACATTGCTTTGGAGGGGAGAGGAAATTCTATGTATTCAGCATAGAAAAAAGTGTAAGTTTTCCTTGACTTTTTGCAGAGATTGCATGTAAGTTTGCAGATTACAAGATAATATACGCAAGACGTATTACCCTACGGGTGATAATTAACTTGGAAGATGGCTTGGGTGCGATTTTGCAATGGTTCATTGAAAATAGGATGACAGCAAACCCCGAAATGTTCCATCTCATATTCCTATGGACCAACAATGACCAGCTATTTTAATTAAAACTGACGACCAAATTACAAGTCAAGGTCAAAAATTTGAGCTCCTAGTAGTAACAATAGACTTCAACCCTGAAAGTTAGCAAGCATATCTTTAAATTTTGCAGCAGAGTAAAAAAATGCGAACGTTCTCTCCAGACTTGATAACTATCTTGACAAAAACAGGCAAATATATTATGCACTACGACAGTATGGGGAATTTCAACGACTGCCCTTTAATCTGGGTGCTTTCTTTTGAAGTTGCCATCAAAGGAAATTAATAAAACACATAAACCAGTACTCTGGGTTCTCCTTAAGAATAATGATTTAATATTTGCTACGTGTCTAAAAATATTGGCAGGCACAAAAATACATACCAAGAATCTTCAAAAACTAATGTTAGAGGTATTCAAAATCCCGAGGTCTTTAAATCCATTATCTCTTTGGGACTTTTGCCCAACAAAACACGTGGAATACATACAATCTACCGATTAAGAACACAGTAAGAAGTAAGACTACCTCCAGGAAGAACTCATGTATATGGACTTAATTCAAGTAGCTTCAGAGGCAGGATCCTTTGGAATGCATTAAATGACGACAATAAAATATGCAAAAGTGCAGGCAGCTTTCAAAAGGAAGATACATGCCTGGAAACGGGAGAACTGTAACTGTATTAAGCGCAGGTAATAAGCAGTTTCCTTTTCTATTTTTTGCTACCTTACTTGTAGTTGGTTTAAATTAGTTACTTTATTTACTAGACCATAACTATATTGCTAATACCCGGTTTTAAGAATTTTTTAATTTTATTACTAATGCTCATGATGCAATGGCAAAAACGGTCTCATCCTAGTCAAACAGTGAATGGGATACAGTTAAAGACAACGAATAGCAAATTTTATCAAAGTTTACAGACGACAGCAACAGCAGCAGACTTACAAGAATTAGCAAGAAAGGTAAATGAGAGAGGAAAACAATATGGGATGGAAGTAAATGTTAAAAAAACTAAGAAGATGGTAGCAAGCAAGAAACAACCAGTACTAGATGCCAATATAATGATAGATGGAGCATCAGTTGAGGAAGTGACCAGTGTGGTTTATCTTGGACATATGGTAACGGACGACGGAAAAAGTGATAAAGAAATAAAAAGAAGAATTCAAATAGCTAGAAATGCATATAAGAATTTGTCAACTATATTATCATCCAGAGATACAAGCATAGAAACAAGACGCATTGTAAAGTGTTATATATGGGTAACACTCCTGCATGGATCTAAAACGTGGACAATAACGAAAAGTATAGCAAAGAAACTGAATACTTCTGAAATGTGGATTTATAGAAGAATGCTTAGAAAACCATGGATAGCACACAAGTCGAACAATGAAATTTTAACGATAATAAACAGTAAGCAACTGCTGTTAAATATAGTTAGACAAAGACAGGTAGCATATTTTGGAAATATAATTCGAAGAGATGGACTACAAGGATTACTGGTCGAAGGAAAGATAAATGGGAAAAGAGGGAGAGGAAGACCTAGAACCTTGTTGATGGATAATGTCAAAGAATGGACACATTGAAGTTCTGTAGATTGCGTAAGGAAAGTGGACGACCGAGAAAGCTGGAGATCCTTGATATTCAACGTGTTGGGAGCAGATGACACACAATGGTGATGATTACAGACGACGTAACGGTCGGATTTAAATAAAAGTTGACAATGCCCGTAAATCCTCGAATTGGCCACCTTGAAAAAGCCCCCAAATAAATCCCCATGCTAGAGTACCAAATATTTAAAAAGCCACTCTCTAATAAGTCCCCGCCACAGAAGATTTCGAGCACTTTGTTAAAGAATGGTGCTTATATTCAGTCTATCCGTTTTATATAATAGAGACAAAATTCTAAAGATAAGCTTTGTATGTGGCAAAAATTATACATGAGACTTCTCTCGAGAAAGCTCTCCCTTCATATAAGGTAAAGTTCAAAAAAATGAATACGCCCCTTCAGGGCTTTTTATTTTAATTAGATATCAGATAAGGTCTTAAAAATACTGACAGAGTTCGGTTCTTGAAAACATATTTTTTGTGCACATTTTAAAATCGATTTTGGAAGCATACCACAACTTCCAGATATCCACCACAATTAGGCTGGTTAGTTTTGCAATAAACTAAAGCTACACTTGATGCATCTACACCTCAAAGTTTTCATTGCAAATTGGTAATTATGAAGCATAAGATACCTGTATCAATAGACTGAAACTCCAAAAAATAATTAACTCCAATACGGAAATGGGCTTTCCATGAGCAAAAGCTGGGAAAGGGAAGATTCGTGTTGTTTGCTGTTCTGCTAAATGCAATCCCACCAAATATTGAGTCGCCATGTGTATACTGTGCTGTCTGTGTATGATAGCTACAATCTATTGGCAAAAGAAATCAAATCATCAATATATGCAAAGATGATAGTCGTGACTTTCAATAAAGATCGAAATGATGCTTCTACATGCTGCACAAAGCAATAAGATATACTGGCAAACAATGGAACTGACAAATCATTACAACAATGATGGTGCTGAACCCCTGGCAGTTCATGGGATCGGGATACCAAGGTCCAGGAGAAATATTGGCATAAAACTCTCGTATGTTATGAATGCACCAAAATTAAGGAAACGTTAGGGGAAATAAAAATTACGCTACTCCTTTATACTGAAGACTGATGCTGGCAGCAGATTAGTTAATTAATGAGCTTGTAAAATATATATTACATTATTGGGTCTTGGATTCTAACAGCTTTAACAAAATCTGATTTAGTAGCTCATTGAAAGCAAAACAGGATTACAAACACTTTCTTCATACACACGGGTTATACCTAGAAGCATTTCTGGGAGAGGGGTGTAGGACCTGCAATTTGACGACAAAACAGAAATAATTGTATTGATTGAAGAATGTATTTCAAGATGAAAACCACGACGAAAATAGTCAGCATTGGTATTGTAAATATTAATTCTTGACCATTCTGGTGCTAATTAAGTAAGAAAAATGACGGCTCCATGTTCTCGACAATAAGCAAAACGGCCCAATTCGGCATAGTAACTTATGTTATATTATAGGCGTTTCAACCCAGACTTGAGTCATCGTCAGTATGCCGACAGAATTTGCCGACAGAATGTTTGTCGGAGGGTTGTGACAGTCCCACACCTGACTGTAGGAATGGGTCTGTTCATACAAGTCTTATTGTGTTCAATGACACTTTTAAGAGATCTTTACAACAAAATAAGTCAGCAGATTATTAAAAAAACTCACATTCCTTCAACGTTGTTATTGGCTCCGGATTAAAAATATCCCCTGGGAAATAAGCGGTGCTGTCGGTGGTAGCTAAAATAATGAAGTAAACTTATGTAGCATCTGTCAGACTAGCAACTATTACAAATCAAATGGCTTATTTCAAATATTTTGCTAATGAACTGCTTTTCAGAGAGGTGACTTTACGGAATGCAGCTTGAACGGACCAATAAGGCAATGGCATGATTAACAAGCCACTCCTTCTTTTCGTCTAACCACATGTCGAAAATAGGGTGAGAGAGCTGCTATAAATCAGTCCAGACAAAACAGCTTCAGTGCAATCCCCACATAAACAGACAGGAAAGGAACAGCTATAAACAAGAACATAAACTCATTTACTTTCGAGTATTCACAGAAGTATACCATACTTTCATTCTACCCTCTGATTCTTTCGACTTACGATCTTGCTTCTTTTTTTGCTTAACTTAGTTTCTGCTCTGTCATTGCCCCTCCCGGATTGCAGACAAATCTAATTGAATGATTTTGTGAATAATCTGAGAAGAGAAAGCACGCATAGTGATCGAGGGAATTTTAAGAACTCTCATTGGAGAAGACGAGACATAGGAAAAGTACGAGTGGGGAGTAGAGAACATAGGGAATAATACACATATGTAGGAGAAATGTGTATTCGGTGAACAAGAGGAAAATGAGTGGAAGAGAGAATTAGGGAATAACCAAGAAATTCTAAAGGGCAGAGAAAGAGGCTATAAAGGGGTTCAAACATTGACGTCGTAATCTTACCAGGAATGTGGCTAGTAAACTTGCAATCTTTTGAGAATGAGACATTTTCTAAACCAAAATGATTAGCTGATGTGATGTGACTAGTGACAGAGGCTTCGAAGGCGAGCTGGAAAGGAAGTCATTTAAACAGCATCTGCTCATGAATGACATAAAGCTAGGCAGTGTTACTACACATCCCCCTCCAAGAAATCAAACAAATTACAATGCCTGCCAAAAGTCTTGGAACACTGGCCATGATTTACACTATAAACGAGCTATAGCATCCCCTCCCCCTTCAAACAATGTTGTTTGAAGCAAATATGAATAACCCGACTGGTACAATTGATGCACGTATACAATGCTACAGATCTCCCCTATCCACATAACATTGTTTGAGTGGGGAGGGGGCTTACACGTTAATTGTTATGACGGAAAAGTGACAGGAGTCGGAAATTTAAAAAATTTGCAGGTGTTCTAACTACTTTTGGCAGGCATTGTAGCTGAAACCAGTTCTTCATTGATGAATGAATGAATGGATAAATGAATGAATAAATAAATGAATGGATGAATGGATGGATGAATGAATGAGTGAATGACTGAGTGAACAAATGAACGAATGAATGAATGGAAGAATGAATGAATGGATGAATGAATGAATGGATGAATGAATGAGTGAATGGATGAATAAGTGAATAAATAAATGAATAAATAAACCATCATATAACTATATGCGGTTACTTGAGTGGCTATTTCAATCATTAAATCAGTCATTCACTCACTCTTGAACATCATCAAGAAAACGTACATATCTCTCATCAATCATAAAATTCTATATGGTCATATAAATAGAAAAGGCTATAGTTTATATAGAAGTATTGACCTGGTATGTTGTATTATGAGGGAGGTGAACAAATACTTGCTTCCAATGACCTCCAGATGAATCCGTTGACCAAATAGTGCTCGTTTTGTTCTTTTCCTCCACTAACATATGCATCTTCCCAATAGCTCTATACACGAACCGAATACTGCACAAGACATTTAACACCCCTTAAAAACCAAATAAAGTGCAATGTATCGTCAAATACCTTCAGTCAGCTTTACGAAAATACTCATTTTGCATAAATATGACAAATAAACAAATTATAATACTTTTTGAAACTCCATTTTACTAATTTGCATTATCTACCATAATCATTTTCTATTGTTATATTGTAATGATATAAATACAAATCTCGCTAAAAAAGGCAACTTGTATTAGGCTTGTCTGCCAGCATAGCCAAAATAATTTAAAAAAAGGAAAAAGGATCAAGAGGTGCAATATTTAGTAACAAAACTGCGACAAGAAGCGCAACAGTAGTGCTTCTATACAAACAAATCTACCAATACTAAAAATCACATTAATACCAAAAATTATGCTAAGCTAAAAATAATAACATCAATAAAACACTAATCTTGCTAGTAATATTAATAATCATACTAGAACTAATAACTTTAATTAGTTGAATAATAATTGTACGTGGTGTTAATACAAAATATTTTTAAATTTGATACACTTGTATTCTACAAAGAATACTACCAAAAGTAATAGCCATAATAATAATTATATTTGAAATAATCACTAAAAATAATCTTATTATATCTTATTATATAATGCTATCAATTCAGATTCAATCCAAAACATTCAAATAGATCTTTGAATATCAAAATTCAGACAGCTCAATTCAATTTTTGTGTATATGAAATACAAGTGTTTTGCACCCACACACATCTATTGGCATTACTGACACATCAGCACAGAACCAAAGCTGATAAAAACATAGCAAAAGCATGAAGAAGCGTAACATAGATACAAACCTTGGATCGAGTATTTGAATCTCAGCTTTGCAATGCCACTCTTGCCGAATGCATGGGAAGAATCAACATTTAAACAATATTTTCCGGATGCTGCAAGATATATAACAAAACACAATAACAGTCTAAGATCAATATCCATTGTAACTAATAATAGTCATTTGTAACGGGAAATGGGCTTAGAAATGACCCTTGAGGTAATACAATTCTGATACGTACTATGGTTGTAATATCTTTCCCACTCATACAATGTGCCATTTGAAGCCATCCAACCACACATATCAGTTTGGAAATCACAGCGTATGTACGCAAGACAATCTAATTCATCATCTCCTTCTGGACAGTCGTTATGGTAATCACAAACTTGATTGTATGATACGCATACAGGGTACATCGATTCACTAAGGCAAGTGATATGAGTTATTTTAGGACAAGCAGGCCAGTAACCTACAACAAAGACACAAGATGTCAACCAACACACCTAACCACCAATACAGTTACGTACGGATGAATGACACCAATGTAAAATATTGTAATGTATGTGGTGTAATGCTACGTATTGTATTGTAATGTAATGTAATTTTTAAGGTGCTTTTTAAGTTTGTTAAATCTAATCGTTGATTAGTGATGTTTGGGCTGGAGGTGATTCGATAACGAATGTTTTTCCACCTCTAACCCAATATATTGAAGTTCAAAATTTGTTACATGTGTTTTTATTTACGTATTTTTTATCATGATAAAGGAAAAAAGATGTAAGCCAAAAGGCCCTTGCAATATAAGAGTTGACTTCACTCGAATGCTATCATTCATCATAGCGCATCGAATGCTTTTAGCACTTTGAATGTCGTGCATCTAAATTGTTCGCGGTTATCTGCTGTTCTTATTCATTTGTCATATGATATTCGTGCCTCTTTTGTTAGCTTTTCCATTCATGTGGGTCTTGGTTTTCCTCTGCTATTTTTACCATTAACCTTTCCTTGAAGCAGTTGACGTTGTACACGTTTTTTTTATAAGAAACCTAGCTCAAGCCCTAGTACTAAAAGTTTCTTAATTTTTGGCCACATTTTAGTTCTAAAAGTTTCTTAAAGGTTTCCTAATTTAATGAACAAAGATTGCATTGAAAACGATATAAAACACGTGGATATAGTAAACTATTAGCATGATAGCAAACAAAAGACGTTAGTGCGGCTCTAAATCTAAATCAACCTTATGTCCACACCGTTAATTTCAGTAAACTTTATATAATCTTCAGTTTGGTCCTCGAAAAGGGCACTTTATTGGTTCAGTTTTGCGTTGAACTAGGTAATGGCTGCAATGTGCCATTTGTCGCAAAAATGCGCATATTTTCCTCTCAACCAAAGGATCTTTCTCACATCTTTTAGTTGACACTTGTTACATCCGTGGAGGAAATATATTTCACAAACCCCAAACTTTGAAATAGCACAGAAATTTCTAAAGTTTCTTAGCTCTTTCGTTGTGGTTCTAAAAGTTTCTTAATTTTTTGCGTGTCTAGTACTAGGTTGCTTATAAACTGGTTTCTTAAAAAAACAAAACGTGTAGTGCATTTTGTCTATGTAACCAAAATATTGGCATTTTCGCTTGATTATGATAGGTGACAAATGCTGTTGCGTATTTAGCATGTCCAGGATTTCTTCATTTTTGTTTTGTTTTGGTTGTATGAAATTCTTATCATTTTCCTATATGTCCCATTTCAAACGCATTTAATCTGTCAGTAAGTGTTTTTGATATCATCCAAGTTTCAGCATCACAGGAAAGTGTTGACAACCCATAACATTTATTTTCGTTGATGTTATGATTTTCGAAATGATATTAAATGTTCCTCTTGCCATTTCTATTCTGTTATTTCACTATCGCATTTGCTATTGTCTGTTATGAAATGACTAAGGTATATGAATTTCTCAACTTGTCCTGTTACTCTCCATTCTATTGATATCTTGGCATTCGATACAACTTCTTCCTTACCTACAACCATCATTTTTGTTTTATTCATATTCATATTCTTTCCATATTCTTTTCTCTTTTCGTTTACAGTATTTATCAGGTGTTGTAGTTTGGAAATATCAATTGCTAATAAATCAGTATCATCCGCATATCTCAAATTACCTGTAAACATTAAATCCTCCAATAACTATAGCATGTTTTTAATTTCTCTAAATTATCTCTTCCGTGTATAAATTGTAAAGATTTGATGAGAGCACACAGCCTTGTCTTACACCTTTCTTTATTTCAAATTCGGATGAAACTCCATTTTCTGTTCTTACCAATGCAGTCTGTTTCTAGTACATTTAAACGATTATTTGGAAACTTCTATCATTAATATTCTATTATTTTGGTATGGTTAACCAGATCGAAAGCTCTAATATAGCAAATAAAACATATATACACGTCCTGTTGCACTTCTATTCGTCTTTCAAAAATTGTTCGCAAATTAAATATTCCTTCTATTGTACTTATTCCTTGTCTAAACTCACTCTGCAGAATACTACATTCTTGATTGAATTTATTTGCTAAACGTTGTATTATCTTTATCAAGAGTTTAATGAAATGACTCATAAAACTACCGTTCTCAACTCTATGCAGTCTTGTCCCTTTAGTTTTTTTGGGTAGTGGTATAAAAATTTATTTTTCTAGTTCAGTTGGTGTGTACCATGTCTTGCATATGATATTATGTATATATGTATCTGTTTTGTTATTTTTGTGACATTGTCGTCATCTAGAGCTTTTAGCAGTTAAGTTGAAATTTCATCCGGCTCAGGTGCTTTGCCATCTTCCATTCTGTACTTCTTCTCGTAATATGCTGTTTCCTGTTTTTAATGCAAATTGAGGCATATCAACTCTACTCTCATCATATAGTTCAATGATATACTCTCAAATGTTATGGCCTAATCAAATAATCAATATTATCATCAATTGTCTGCTGAAAACCAGTCTAGTTTTACAAGAATGACAAACGCTTTATACCATGATATACATCTCTCTTAGTAGAAAAATTGGGCTAATACATCAGGGTACAAGATTGAGTAGAAAAAACTTGTTTTGACAGCTTTAATCAGGAAAGATATTCACAAACCCTGAATAATGAATATAGATTTTAAGTACTATTCAGTTCAGAACGTTTGAAACTTGCAAACTTTGATGATCAAAATGCAGTTAAGATATTGAATACCTACCGCATACGAAACATGAAAGGCACAAGATTTCCACAAGTTAGAATATGTATGAGTTGCATACCTTGTTTACATTCCCAATATGTCATATTTCTACATGATGATTCATTATTGCATACATTGGATGTAGGAACTGTAATATTATCTGGCAAGCAAACCCCTTCGCCAGACTTTATATGGCCAAGTAATGAGGAATGATTTCCAATCTTGACATCTGGTAATCCCAACAGAGAACAGGCCGCGCGAGCTGCAATAAAAATCATACAACTACAATAATTTGTATCCTTGGTAAACTTAAAAGCATGAAATTTATTGGTAATTTCATTCGAGCAATGACACAAACACTGTTCTGTGTATATAAGAGAATAGTTAATCTTTTTCCCCTTTTCCAAACAAATAGTAGAAATTACAGTAAAGGTTAGATGGTGCATGTGTTAATTGTGAATCATAAGCCGAATGTTCATTATTGATTCAAGAATCTTTATCGAACATTTGCAAACTGAGAATTGTAACCTATGACATTGCTTATCCATGAGTTGCGGCTCATGATAAAAGCACTAGAGTCTCATTGTCACAATTGCGCATATACTCAGGCACACTAGCATACCTGAATGCTTTCAAGTCTAAGAAAGCTAGTTAAAAATGCAATGTGACATCTCCAATATGAAAACGTAGCTGAAGGATTTTTTTATGACAATAAATGTCCATAAAGCTTATGAAAAGTATAGCAATATCTCATTATACAACTATCACTTTACATGTCATTAATTTTTAGGTTACAATATCCTCCTCAGTGGAATAGAGCTCGACCCTGACAACAGCATAATTATCAATATAATTTTTACAAAGCAATAGTTTTGTGTGTCGGCACTTTCTATTATTTGAAATGGCTTTTAAATTCTTATGTTCTAACAATCCAACATTGAGAAGAATTGCAAAAGAATAGCAGGAATCAATAGGAAATTATTTCAAAGATATTAGACCCTGCTTACCATCTTCTTCAGAACAAATTGCTGACCATAAACCAATAGAATGTTCATAAAACACACCAGCTGGATGATTATATGATGGAGATGACCAAATTTTGACTAACCTTATCGGTGCTTCCTCTATCATTGAAAAGACAGAAAAAGTATTGCATAAAATCTGCTAGCATTCAGGGCACTTTTTAACATACTAACTACTCGGAAAAACTCTCCACTACGCCTAATGCCTTTCCAGGAGTGACGAGATAAATCAAAGAACTTTCCCAGTTGTTTGGAACCGCTCAAAAAACTTGTTCAGCGAGAAAGTGGTACTCATTAGGGCTATTCTATAATCATGTAAAAAAGATAGTGCGATTCTATCACTGTGAATAAGGAATGTGTGTTATCTACTTTCTGCCAATGTGTCTACAGGGCATGGTCATTAAATTTTCCCCCATCTTTGTGGACCTTTTTCCACTAGTGGACATTCCTTAAAAATGCTAAGCTAGCATTGATTTCATTTATGACACAAAATGGACTGTGAAATATAGTTCATAATATGAAATATGAAATAAAGATATCGAAATAGTGATCACCTTACTCGTATAACTTTCTACAGTAAGTTAATTGAAATACAGCATTAAACATTCAATTTCCTATTCTTAGTAATAATACAGGAATCCGCAGAAGAACCCAAAACTATAGCCTGTCATTCGATCAGGGACTGGTTTAACGTGCCTGCAGGCGCGGATCTGCCTCGCCAACAAACAAGCGTGCTTGTACGGTAAAATGACGTGCTCTGTCATATTGAACAAGCATCATGTTTTTCGGTTTGAAAGGCATGGGGAGAGTTTGAGCTTAGGCATCTTGCACAAAAACATGCATGAGTAAATCCATATATCCGATTACTCTTACTGTTACTCTGTTTTACTGGTAATGTGCTTATGGTATCACCAACATTTTAAGGGTGGCTATAAGCAAATTTACAGAAATCCCATTGCTCATCCAGGACGTCCTCAAATTAACCAATGCACTCCATCTTTATCATCACGTGACCAAAATCACACCGTCATCATTCTAAAATTCTATATCTGACGTCTGGTGCTAACTTCAGTCCTACAGCATCTATAAGGAGTCGGACGGAGTAACTTTATATTCCTCTAGTTTGTTAAAGTCTACATTCTTAGATTTAATTACACAATAGTCAGAATAGTACCAGTTGTTAGGCAATCAGCAGTGAACCAAATATCATCTATCCCAATTCTTCCAAAATTCATTGCACTAACCAATCCACTAACCTCCACCTAAAAACGTAACTGATAGATCAAGGTCTAATAATAAGCTGCAAAAAACAGCTCTTTCCAATTCTCTTCTCTTAAGACCTTTTCAAGCCTGAGTAAAAAGCTCAAATATGTACGTCTCTGTGACGAAGTGGCGGTACCAATAGTTCGGATACAAACAAGCAATGCAACCAAGATAGTTTATATACAATATAAATATAATTCCAGAACTCTACTACGCACAGCTTTAATACACTAATCTCAAATCCAGCTTTATCCTCGTCTTTCTCTTCTCTTCTCTTCTCTTCTCTTCTCTATTCTCTATTCTCTTTAGCAGGCCCGTAGCCACAGGGTGGAATGGGGTGGCAACCGCCATCTCTGGGCAACAGGATGTCAGCTTATTGCCATCCCAGAGAAGTTTTTTTGCAATTTTTTATTATTGCCTTATCTTTATAGTTAAGGATAAATCTCCTGAAATTTTTGTTAATCTCAACTTTTGGAATCTGTGACTAGCAAGAAAGCTCATTCTTTCCCTGCACACACATTATTCATTTGATTGTGATAACAGAAAGTATGAAATAACTCCTCTGATTTTGTGCCACGTGGTTTCTCCAGGGCAATTTTGCCATCCCCGGAACACTAGCCTGGCTAGGGCCCAGCAATAAAGACAACCCTTCTCAAACATAATTTTACCTGAAATTCAACATTGCTATGCAAGTTAATTTCTATTCTTTTCCATGATGTGGAACCAAATGTTTGAAACAGTAGAATGCGATGAACTCTTCCTGAGCTGTCTTTTTTAATCATGTTGACAGAAAGCTTGATGTTTCCAAGGGTATAAAGGTCAGAGATCTTATAATGAAGAACCATCTAGAGATAGACAGAAGAAATGTCATCTCAAGAAAATAAGATGCATGCTTCTAATAATACTAAAATGAAGCATGAGCACACATTTGGCCTTATTCTGTGGCTTGGGGAGTAAGGGAACCGTTGACGATACAGAATAAATATTGTAATGACAATAGCTAGTTCCACGGCATAAATACATAATCAGTGGCGGTGCCACTGGGGACTGGGGTATATGTTCTCCCAGTTTTCAACAGTACCAGTTTATAATTTGTCCGAATTCAAGGAGAAAAAGTCTAGAGAGGTAGTAGATTTCCAACAAGACATTCCTTGTTATGCAAATAATGGCTGTTTGCATCCTTTAGTTGCATATCTGAAAGTACGCTGTACTTAAGGGCGCGATGTTGTCACAGGAGGGCATAGTCCACTAACATCCCTCCAAGTTATGGTGGTTGGCACCACCTCTATGCATTATATGAGCAGTTTCTGTTTTAATACGCTATAATTAGCTGTAAATAAGCTACAATTGGTAGCTTGAAATAAATAAATTTCCAATAGTTATACTAAGCAAAAAGGAAGTTACCTAACATAGGGCTCAAAAATTGTTGAGTACCTTGCAAGATCCATTATTAGGCATAAAAGTAGGTGACATTAGGTTGGCAGCCTTTTCTTCTTCAAAGTCAGCGTAACCACTCTCATAACGTAGATATAGAAATTTGCCTATACAAAGTGACATTTAGCAAGTTTTGTCAAATAAATCAACCTTTCGTTAATCAAAGAATCATTCAGTCAGTATAAATAGCAAATCGCCAAATTAACCAATCAATCAATCAATCAATCAATCAATCAATCAATCAATCAATCAATCAATCAATCCATTAATTTTATGCTGAAAAGCAGTCAATTCGTTTTAAACAGGACCAATTGTAAAGCAGCATGTAACTGAATTTGCACCCTGTATAGATATGTAAAAATGAACTGAATATGAATGCCAGCCAAACATTTGTGACTGCGTAAAAATCCTTATATCAATAAGCAATAATGCCAAAAAGTAACGCTTAAAAAAATCTGAAAATACAAACATATATGCAAACTAGCCATACCATTAGAGCTGTTTGTTGTATGGTCCTTCCATCCAACATCACTTCCCATAACATATTTGAAGTCTAACTTGTCATCTTTCACTTGTAGCCAGTGACACAAGCCATCTTCAAAGTCACAGGACCATAGTGGAATGTAGTCACCTTGGGAGGCAAAAAAGAATTGGTTGGTATAAATCCAGAAAGGACAACAGTGCGCCTCATGAGATCTATCAAATTTCCAACACTTTATTTCTAAAGAATCATCAATTGAAATGTTCGATGAACCACGGTACTTTTCTTATATGTATTTCAAGACAGAAAAAGAGGAGCCAATGACAACTAGTGTTGCTGGTTATCTGGCTATGGAAGTATAGTGATACCATTGTACATTCAAGACAACAACGACCTTTCAATGGCACAATTCATTTGCAAATACAGAAAAACTGAAAGTGCGCTGATAAGACTAAAAACCAACCCTCCCTAGGCACAATTTCTGGAGATGAATTACACAGTTGCATGTGATTTGTAATGAAAAAGACCATCTTCGTAACTTCGACAAGACTACCAAAGACTTCTGAATATTGAAAAGTCGCCGCGAAAAAATGCGAACAAATGTCAGCGTTTTATGATACGAAATACGTGTTGCATTGCCAAACTGAAATTTGAAGTTTTGTGCCATCAAACAATTTCAAGAGAGCATAGCTCAGTCATGCACATTCGTAATTCGCAAAAATGGTTTGTTTTGCGACGTCTATTCTAGGTCATATGGCATCACGAACAATCTGTAATTCAATACAGGGCAGAGAAGAACCTCTAAAAAGATCAAAGCACTTTCAAAGAAATTAATTATACAATATAATAGAATATAAATATCTTCATCAAGAACAACCCATTACCGAGATCGTCAAAAAAAGTATTTTTTGATCTTTTGACCGTTCTCGCTTAACTACTTCATGTATTATTAATCTAACAGACAATAAAGAGACGCCATTTTGATAATGAGGGTAATTCAAATGTGACATCTGAAGTCAATGATGCCATATGGCAACAAACACCACAAAAAGGGTTAACAGTGATCAAAGAGGAATACCCAAGTCATGCGAAAACGACTTTTTGCAACACCTGCGGCTGCATAATGCTGAAATATTTCCTAAACTTGGTACCCTGTGGCTTGCATCAAGGCCAGTAGAATGCATGAAAGCAAAAAAAAAGCAAACCCCTTACTAAAGTCAACTTTTGGAACTGCTTGCTTCTGTATTCAACAAATCAAAAAGAGTGCAGAAATGTAATAATGGATTTTTTCTCTCCACACGGCTTAAATCAGCTATGATAAAATACGATAAAATATGATGAAATATGCTAAAATTTCGACAAAGTTGTTCTCTCCTTTATCTAATGCGAATTTAAACATGATACTCTCAGTTATAAAATGTTTTATATGAGAATGTACTTGAAGCGAAGTAAGTACTTAACAAACCCGGTACCGTGTTTCCATGAGATCATGTTTGGGAATGATGTTGCAAAATATTTTTATAACTTTTGATTTCACTGGCTCAAGAGATAGGTTAGCTGAATCATACCCCCTTATATCAGTCGGGATAACATCCCATACAATTATATCAAGAGAAACTCTTTATCTGCCTGCCTAGCTCAAGGAACTCATAAAGTTTTGAGACATCAAATTTCAAGTCACATTGCTTCTATGTAATTTGATGCGCTAAAATATGTCTGTCACGTCTGCTTTAACTACAGAATGAACTTTTCTGTGATTGAAGCCTAAAATTACGACATAATATCCAAGAAAAAACGAGCTATTAAAAATTAGGTGAGTTGAAAAGTTTTCCGCAAAAGTATCTGCTGTGCTTTTTGAAATTAGCTACGATTTGTTGGGGTTCCAGTCAAAATAACTAGCTTCGACAGTTTCTATTCCTCGACCAGTAGTACTAATGTAGAAATGAATCAAACGTTACGCTTATACTGAAAAATCGGTCCGACTTTAATTTGCAGGATTGTCAGTGGAAGAATGTTATCTGCATGTGTATTTAACTGTACAAGTACGTTTTGAAATCAGACACAACTGCTTTGAGATTCTCCTATCAGAAAAAGGTGAAAAACTATATACATCAGTTTGATACTGAAAAGCGGACAAATCTGGCAAAGAAGTATACTTTAAACCCATACAGACCAGCTTTTATAGCTCTATATTCTTGAAAAATTTCTTCACTCTCAGAATTACCAATTTGTACTACCATGGTTAAGACCTGCTTACAAAAGAGACAACATACAAGGATATTTAATGGCATAAACTTACAGCTTGATATTCGTATGAACAGCAAGAGTGAAAGCAATTCTGATACACTGATCATGGCATTGATTCTCTAAAACAATTTCAAAACAGCAAACAAGCATCCAGCAGTAGCAACTAAACCACAGAGCAGGAGTCCCGATCAACTTTTCCCTTATTCATGACGCATGCGTTTGCAATCTGGTATTAGGTGCACAAACCGACTCTTTGAATCTATATGTTAATGCTGGTTTCTATCCTTTAAGTTAAAGCAACTTGGTATTAAGTACTTACTCATTTTTAATGAAGTGAAATGAAAGCACTGCATTTCACCGTCGAAAACAACTGGTGCAAATTTTATGATATGAGACCAAATAGGAAATTTGTGAGGAATCTTTGTAAAGCGTTTCAGTTATGAAACCGTACCAGAGTATGAGGGTATTTGGCACAACATTGCAATGTTGATGAAAACACAGTTAACCACAAGATCTTTATCAAAATATATAACGACCATAAAGGTCAACTTACTACAAATTTTGTTACATTTTTATTGTACGGAACGTCTAAGCTAGAAGTTCTTTGACACTGCACTTTTCAGCTAATTTCTTTCTTTAGTTTTGTGCATTCAGCTAAAAACTAGCCATTTTTCAGATGGTGGGAATCATGAAGTCGATAGTCTGACAAAGGATGATGCATATGAAATCTATACCGGCTTCACATTACATGGTGTTCTAACGTAATAAACTTCCTTCTTGGTAAGAGAAAGCAAGCCTATTTGAGTTCAGGTTATGTCAGTTTCGTTAAGATCATAAAGAGCAAAAGCTCCATCCCCCTTCGAAAGGAACTACGAATCTCGACAATCCACCGCAACTATGATAGAGTTCTGTATTATTCTTTTACACTAACTTTCCAAAATTGATCGAAATGCACGACATTCAAGCTTGTACACACTCTTTTTTACAAGAATGCTTCATTTTTCACTGACCCTTGATATTCTTAAATTTTGTTCATTTTGAGCCTAAGAATATTCTTAAATTATTCTCAAATTTTAGCGATTTAGAGCATTAATACTCGTATAGACAATGTTCTTATATGCTAGAAAGTGTGTAACAAACACTCCCCAAAGAGGTTCTGTGTCGCATCATAGCATATTGACTCCCAGATCGGATAAGTAAAGCTCACACTTGCTTTTGTTTTCTAAAGAAAAGTCAAATAACCAAAAATCTAGGCCTTCATGAAACTTTTTTCTTTGTTTTTAAATTATTCTTGAATTTCAGGGATTTTGAGCCTCAGCATTCTTAATCACAGCTGTCGGTGCTTGAACCCTGTCAAATGAAAAGGAAACGGAAAACAAGGAAATTGAGCCAGTTAATGAGATGTACTTGGTTGTACAGGAAGAAAAGATCACTCTTAAAAGCCCCGCACACCAATGAGCAAATTGAGAGCTCGAACCCTCTTCCCATTCTTGCTTGACAGCTCCAGCAATGATCCTGATATCAAGCCAAGGTACATCAATGCTGTCTTCTGCAGAGTGGTTGATATGATATGGAATACGTAGAATGAATTCATCAAGGATTCAACACAATGTGGAGCAAACACAAAAACAGATGCACGATTAGTTATGCACCAAATTTTTCTATCTGTCTAGCAGTTAAACTCCAAAACAGGAAACCTGCAGTTTTCAAACGCATAACACTATTAGCAGACTTTTAAGGGGGGCAGGGGGCAAAAGCCCGTTAAATAGATTGATCGACACTTTGGCACATATTGGGACGATTCTAGAGACATTGTATGTATAGTCTGCAAATCTACTTTGCAAAAATCGGCAAGTGTGCCACTTATGTCGCCTTTGTAGATTCACGAAAATCCGCCACTATAATTTTCCTGATGAGTGCCAGTCACAATTGCCTAGCGGTGAAATTAGAGAAAGTGCAGGCCTTGCTGAACATCAGCTATCCCTACAAACGATACCGTCGAGAAGAGAGGGTATCCGAAGTAAATTCTCGGGGCCCGGGCTGCAATAAGGGCCCAACGAAATTGCTGCTGATTCTAGCATTTAACTATGTCGAAACCCACAAGGCTCTCTGTCTGCCTACAAGATACAAGTGATATTTGATGACTTAGAACTGTCACGGGAAAACGAAACTAGCTCGAGTTGTGGGGCTGTATTTCTACAAGGCATCTAAACAAGGGAAACGAAAAATAATCTGAGATAGCGGATGCTCGAGATATCGGGTCATCGAATGTCAACTCTGTAACTCTTGTGATGCTCCAGACTCCATGCAATCTTACATCGCATTCATCGGTGCAACTTTTGATTCCAACATGAAACCATACGACCCCATTTTGTAATATCGTGAATACCAACCAAAATAACTGGAAGAGGTGGCGTGCCCCTCATGCTCCTGAAGCCAACTTGCATCGCTACTGAGGCCAGCCTGGCATCCTCATTAAGGCTATTCAAAAAGGAATTTGGAATTATGGATGGGGAGCAGGAGCCTACTGTCTTTTTCGCTTTCTTTCTTATCACATTAGACATTTTTAACTATGTAATTTAGTACCTGTTTATAATATTTTTATAATTTTCACTTTGTATTTTAGTGCTTCAAATGGCGTGCCCATGCCTAGCTATACTTACCAAAGCCTTACAATATGGTCTTTTTATGACGGAAAGGAGACAACCACGGTATTACAATATGTATGACCTAGTCATAACAAGTATCACAGCTCGTCTCAAGATTCCCGAAACCCAAGGTCAAATCATGTGTTGATATTTTAAGCTTCAAATTCTTTATTTACATTGTTACTAAGCATCTAAGCTTAGGTAAGTACTTACTTGGATCTCTCAAAAGCGAGTTTGTGGTGAAGGTAACAATTTACATAAAAATAAGTGCGTGAGAGTGAGAAACGATAGCAGGAAAAGCACATAGGATAATTATTTCTATGGATAGTTAGGCATGCCTGTAGCACTTTGCGTCGAACCCTGAATTACAATTAGTAAAACTCCAATGGTAACAAAACTCAACTTAGCAAAATTCAAGTTAATATTGTATTGCATGACCAGTGGACGTGCATAATGGACTTACCGTAGAATTAAGCTTCCACGCCCTCAGTATTAACATTTACGAGGTCAGCTATTACTCTACTCGCCACCATTTTGCGATGCACATGCATGTTGTTGTCGCTGTTGGATTGTTTTTGGTAGGGCAGAACCAGGCCTCCCAGAAGTAGGGGCGTTTTCACAAGGTACTATTGAGTACCAAATAGTGGCCCCCCCCCCGATTGTTAATTTTTGAAATTTTTTCCAACCCCCACGCTTATTCCAGTCCCCCATTTATTGATATTGAAGAATTTTTTCAGTGAAATTGCGATTTTTCCTAGGGAACATTTTCATTTACTTGGAGACTGAGCACACATTTATTTAATAATTGCTTACACTACAACTATAATTTCCCTTATCTTGCTTTTTTATATACTCATTAAGTTACAATCAAACGGACATAGACATACATTACAAACTACAAACAGTGTCATAGGGAGCATGGTAATGCATCGCAGCCCTAAGGCAATTTAAAATTAAAATCAGACTTAAGATAAACAAAAATTAAGATAAAATAAAATTCATCAATAACAAACAACATTCATACGCCGTGTTTGCTCTAATGAGTGACCGGAGGCGCTCTATTGCCTTTTACCTTGCTTTTCATTGACAATATATGATAAGTCGATCTTCCTAAGTTGCTCTTTGCAGTGTCCATGTGTTATATTTCCCAACCCCCAATTATTATTTTTCAGAACATTTTCCGACCCCACCCAATTATTCCTACCCCCATTCATTCGGTACTCAAGAGTAGATGGCAATACCTAATTATGGGGTATCCTATGTGGGAAGTGACCATTTTTAGCAAAAGAATGCATGAAAAATAAGGAAATAATAAAAAATTGCAGAGTCCGCTCCCTTCAAAATATTTGTCTATTTATCTGCTGGAGTTCATTTGATGACCACTAAGGTGGCAATTCCAAGCCAAGTATATTACATATTATATCAAAGATGTAATATATCAAAATATTGTATATTATATCAAAGATCGCAGATTTGATGGGCAAAGCCAACTAACATTTGCATTATTGCTATTGTTTCCAGTACTTCAGAGAAGGATTGAATCAATATGATATTGTGGAATATCTGTTAATAGTATGATTTGCATTGGAAAAATGAATCAAGAACTGTTTTCATGTCGTTTTTGAACAAACACTTCTTATTAAGAACCTTATGCATAGTACAAATCTATCCTTCACACAACACATCAATTAAGTCTTGTTTTTTTTGGTTTTTTTGTGTTGCTTTTTTGTTTTGTGACAGGACCCTTTCGACAACAGCATCATTATTATGCTGGAAGGCTATCCTGTATGAATATTTGTTTTATTATTATTGTTTTTAATACCTAAGAACATTTTTAACTTCATTCTTTACTATTTAAGTAACGCTCTACGTACTCGCAAAAACCTCTGGGTATGGTCCATTGCTGAATCATAAGCATGCTCTTTTTGTCTTCAATCTGAAACTTTACAACATATTGTGGCTAGTTGCAAGATGTACCCTGAGCACAGAAGGTATACTTGGAGGCATGATTCTGTTCATTATTTTATTGCAAAGTCCTTGTCTGTGCTACCAGCTTGTCCGCTGTACGCTGATCTGGCCACAATTCTATCTCCTTTTGTTATCACAGGTAATTCCTTGCTCATCAATGACAGCATCGTTTTTATTCTTGAGCTCACTATTGACTTTGAGACTAATATCATCAATAGTGATCGTAAGGCTTCTAAATGTTATCTACTGAGACAAACTTTACTCTCAAAATATGATAAAAGCATATTTATTAACCTCTCTCTAGGAGTCGTTGGCACTATTGGTTCTTCCTCTGAATCTTCTGTTAAGCTTCTCAACTTTTTGGGTTTTGATGACAATTCACAAAAACACATTTTATCCCAGCTTGTCAACATTATTATACGGTATGCTTACTCCATATTCTGCTGCCATAATAAACCATGGACAAATCTCGACTAAGTAGAAATATGAGAATCATTATTATTATTTTTTCTTTTCATATTATTGTTGACATTATCTACTTCATATAAATATATGGTATATGATATATGATAAATGATGTATGATATATGATATATATATATATATATATATATATATATATATATATATATATATATATATATATATATATATATATATATATATATATATATATATATATATATATATATATATACACACACACAACACACACTAAAATAGCTCCAATCATAAAGAAATTTTTAAAGAATTATATATATATTTATGTATGTGTGTATATGTTTGTTTAGCAAACCTGACAGCTAGTTATACTTTGCCTAGTTTAGTGATACGTAAAATTGTATTATTTGACATGTTCTAAAGGTTTTCAGTTTAAAAGAATACTTATTCTACATTGTGAAATTAACAGTTGCACTTGAGACGAACCTCACAAGCAATGCCTACGTAGAAAGACAAAGTATAATAACCTCTTGCGGTCTTTACGGCATCGTTACAAAAGCGTAAAGTCTGCTGAAGTATTTTTTGATAAATCTTGCTCCTAGCTATGTTCTGCGATCTGGCATAAAATAGACATCATCAAAACTACAGTACTTGCAAAAGCACATATATTGCCATCCCAGTAACGTATTACATATTCTGTTGTAGAAACAAACACTGGACCTCTCCTGAACTACTACCTTTCTGGCTTTAACTCTTAAACGTTGATGTTCAGGTCTTTTTCTCCCAATGTATTATTTTTTTATTTGGCGGATATCTATTATACCAAATTAGCCAATTATCTACTGCCTAGTTATGTGAGGTATAAGATTGTATGATAGTAAATATGTATCTCATGAATGAATCTCAAAAAAGAATCTCTAAAGGTGCTTTCATGCAGCAGAGCTGCTGCAGGAGACCTCTTTAGTTGGAATACAGTTTTTTGAACATTTTCTACTTGTATCATGGCATCTAATAGCTTAGTCGTATCATAGTGGTGCGCTCTCCTTCCATATTCTCATGGCCCTTGCAACCTGGCCTAGCGGTGCCCTGTCTCTAATACTCAATTTTCCCGTTCTATCTAATAACTTCAATTGTTATCTTCCTCCTACCCTTTTCTGTGCCTTTTCAACACTGAATAGATTGGACAGTAAACTTAAATCTTCTGGCTCTACAAGTTAATGATGGCTTTTTTGAATACTAAAACTCTCTTGCTGTTTTTGCACAGATATAATTCTAGCAGCTACAACCCATTCGATATAGACATGATGCTTAAATTCTTTCAGGCCCTACTAACTTCTTTTACATAGAGGCAATATCAGAAATGTATTGCTCACTGCCAGCAAGAACTTTGGAGGGAATAAAGGGTTGAAAAATGGCAAAGATTTCTGACACAACAAAACTAGCGGTATGACGTAGCCAATGTAAGTTATCTTCTGCAAACAGTTTCACTAAATATCCTTATCAAATTCTTGATATTCAAAGTCTGTGTTTCTTTGTTGATTGCAGCCCCCTTTCTGATACCTTGTCCCTTAGCATTTGAGCCAACTGAGTGGGTCATCTATTTTCAGGTTAGACCACATGTCCAGGGCCATCTTTCCAGGTGTCATTGCTCATGCTTGAGCAAAACCTTGGAGACTGCACTTTCAACCCTTGCCACTAAAGTAGGGATTCCCAGCCAGGCGTCTCCACACCCCCTGGGGTTGCGAGACATCACCCTAATGGGTGCGAGAAGAAGCCGTTTTAATGTCAGGCACTGGATCTATTTATTATACTCCAGCGGCCCTGAGCAAATTATCTGTTGTTATGTCAAAAAGCTGTTCTTGGGTGCAGGAGTAGAAAGTTTGGGAACTACTGCAATGAAGGTAAGATGCAAGTATTCATGAATTAACTGTACAGCAGGATCGTCTGGCTGACAAGCTGCTATTAGTGGCTTACCTTTTTGTGAAAGATTCATATAATACAAAATATGTAATCAAGAGCGGACCTTTATGCTCTGTCCTCCTGTTTCTAAAGATATCCTTTTAAACACTTCTGCATGTGCACCATCTGTTTGTCGACATTATTTCATACAGTAAAACACCTTGTCTACCTTGATTTGCAGTCCAGTGTTCGAGTCTTTTCAGTGAGCTTTCCTACCATCTGCTTGATCATATTTTAAGCATAACTTAAACATGCAAATCCTACTGTTATTGGTGTTTCTGTAAGTTTTATGCTATTTTGGGTATTCTGACTCATTACAGCTAGCTGGTGCACAACTTTTTAGGATTTAAACAGCATTATAATAAACAAGACTGCACTTAATGGATCTCTAATCTTGGCTCAAACATGTACCGAGAATTCTTTTGACAGCTGTTGGCCGCAAGTCAATTAAAATGTGAGTCTTTATACACATTTGGCACAAGTTCGGAATAATATTTTCAACTCTATTTCTTAACAGCACAGGCAGTCAGAACTTGTAACCTTGACTCAAGAAGGCATGCCAAGAGTCCTCAAAAATTCAATCGAAGAGTGAACTGGTGTGCTTTGTAACGTAAATAGGTCTATAGCTCAAGTTTGGGATTCACTGTATTAATGCATGCCTGCTATGGTTTGCTATGTGTGAACTTCATTTCATAACTCTTCAAACATTTAGTCTTCATTTCATCTATATTACGTCAAATCAGATATGGAAAACCAAAACTCAGAATCTAGTTAAGAATATGCAAAGTCATTTGTGCTGGTTTATGCAAAATACTTACCCAAACGACAAAAAATGGCAACAAAATTTGAACAAACTTTTCCAGCCCTAAGGTAGTGAAATGCAGGTCTGAGAGTGGAGATTTATTAAATAAATATTGTCATTTATGAATCAAGTCTGTTTTCAGTTCTGTTATGGATCTAGGAAAGAATAGCGTATCATCTCCGAGTTTTACTTCCATTCTGCAGTTAATATTTACAAATGCATTATGTGAACTTGCTAAATACTGTGGCAGTACAGTTCTGACATCCTTGAAAAATACATTGTTTCTTGTTCTTAAGTCGACATTTTATAGGAATTTTCCACTGTTCTGATTGCAAAACAGCAAGCATCGATGATGTCGGTGACTTTATGACTTCAGTATAAGACTAAATATAGAATAAGCATCCTTGTCATAAGCCTCAGTAAAACTCTGTCATTGAAATCACTATAAATTAGCAATTAGAAAAAATTTATCTTACCCACATACCCGTGTCGATAAAATAATTTTTAATTTGGCTCTCATGTATTGCCAGTTGAATGTACTGTATTGTTCAGGATCTTTGGTATTACATGGGAGCCACCAAACAATCGATCTAATTTCAGTATTTGGCTATTAATGAATAAAAGGGATTGTGTGATTCCGATCTTATTTGCAACGTTCAATGCCAACCTTATTACAACAATGGTCTTTGCTGACTACCATGATAAGAGAGAGAGAGAGAGATACCTTGTGATACTATGATTGCAGACTATATATCTAGCCAACATGATAATGACTGGTTTGTTTTGATGGTGGGAACACACAAAAGAAGTAGGATATTAAATTTGTAGATAAAAGTCTGTCAGTACAGAGTGCTTTGTATTGAATTCGAACCACAACAATCTAAGGATAGATTTTACCCTGCAAGGAACCGTACAATATCGTAAACGTTGGGGTTTAATAGCTTGAAAAATCTGACATGAGCATTTTCTGTATTTTAAGAGTATTTTACAGTGTGTACGTTCATTATGGAATTCCATATTCCATGGTTGCTTTTCCAAAACAACAGCAACAACATACCTCCTATTTAACAATCACAACAACATGTATGGTGAGACCAAAATGGCGGCGACACCATGATGAGACCTTGATCACATTCACTAAACGATGTAGTGATGTTGATGAGTTTATTGTGCAAATAGATCTTCAAGGATGTCTGCTTGAGTGATATTTATAATGCCTCATTGGTTATGCTCCAGGTAGATTCTTGATTACCTTCATTAGGCGACGTAATGATGTTGGTAAGTTTATTTTGGAAATAAGTTTTCAAGGATACTATTTGAATGCTAATTAAACTGCCTCATTGATCGAGCTTCTTTTGGATTGTTTACTATATAACATCGTGTAGTCTCTTAGTGGTCATTTCATGTAGCACGCTTGTAATACTATCGGTGTCATATCTGAGTTTAAGTTCGTATACATTGATCAGAAAGAAAGTAGACCAACAACCTCATTTCATTCGACAAATCCAAATGATTAACTGCTATATTATGAGTTAGATACGAGCAGCTGGATCAGGGGATGCCATTATAGTTTACCCATGAACGCAACCCATCCCACCGAACATAATGTTTCTATACATACATAAACATATCTATATATATATATATATATATATATATATATATATATATATATATATATATATATATATATATATATATATATATATATATATATATATATATATATATATATATATATATATATATATATATATATATATATATATATATATATATATATATATATATATATATATATATATATATATATATATATATATATATATATATATATATATATATATATATATATATATATATATATATATGAGTACTGATGAAGATTCTAATCGAAATGTTTACTGACAGAAAAGTATATTTGTGTTTTATTCTATATATATACTCAGTAAATTTGCCCAAAAAGTCACTTGTGTTTGGGCACTTGGTAGCATATTGGAGACACAAAATTTTCAATTGAAATTTTTGTCAAAGATCAGCTAGGGTATAGGCTTTATATTTCATGAAAAAAATTGGTGGGCTCTCATTAGTGACATACTCAAGTGCCCGAACACAAGTGACTTTTTGGGCAAATTTACCGAGTAGCCATATTTGGTAGCCAATAGCAACCAAATCAAAAATTCACAGTCTAATATTTTCATATGTTCTAGTAGCCTACCATATACCCTTGCAGTACCAATTTAGTTAAATAGCTCTGAGAGCCTTGTTTTTGCTTGCCAGGCCCACAAAAATGCAACTTTTGGACCTCACAATAAATTTTGTTCTGATTTTAAGCTGCCATAATAGATCTGTCATTGTCATAAAAATTTCTATTTTCCAAATTTTGATATCATACCTGTAGGAGTTTTAGCAATTGGATTTTCATTGTCCTAGCTAAACAGGTTCCAGATTTATGGAGTTCCAGATTTATGAGGTTCCAAAAGTCATAGAGAATTTGTTTTGGCCTTATGATTTGCCAATTTTGGTGGACATGACTAACATTTAAGGAGCCATATCTCTGCATCTATATAAAATATTGAGCAAAAGTTTTCAGGTTTTTACTTTCTCATACAGAGGTACATTATGACCAAATTTCATTCATACCTGAGATGGTGAATGTCCAACCTCTCTGAATTTTGTCCCAGTACAAAATGCAATAAAAGTCAATAGAACTCATATATGTATACACATTTGACAAACAAACGATAAACCATTATAAAGTGAAAAGAAGGGAGGGGGTTAGAAAACTTAAAGAAATATCAAAGTGTTTAACCTGTTTGTTTAGCAATGGCTCTTCCCACATAATATGCAGAGCCTCCTTAATTTTAAGATGGTTATAGGAGCATGCTGTATCTAAAACTGTGAAGCAATTATCACAACAAGACATCCTACATTTATCAGAACTCTTTAAATATTTATAAATGTGGGAGTTTTTACCTGAGTGTAGATGCTCATGCACTCTAGTGGACAAATGTCGGCTGGTCTCACCAACATAGATGGAATTACATCCCCCACATATAAATTTATAAACCACATTAGAGTGGAGCAATCTGGATATAGAGTCTTTAATATTCAATTCATTTTTACTTTTGAAGGAAGAAAATGCCAATTTGATTTCAAGATTTTACAATACCATTCAGCTAAAGTGTGTAGCTTGTGTTTTGTAAAAGTAAAAATACAAGGTATGGCAACTTAAACTAAAGGGTGTAGATATATATATATATATATATATATATATATATATATATATATATAATATATATATATATATATATATATATATATATATATATATATATATATATATATATATATATATATATATATATATATATATATATATATATATATATATATATATATGTATATGTATATATATATATATATATGGTCCACTACATGTCATTACTATATATATATATATATATATATGTATATATTCACTTCGTGCCGATGTGAAGCTCGGTACGTAGGGCGCATTACGCAGAGGCTAGCAGATAGAATAAAACAACATGTACCCACGAGCATCAGGACGAAAAACACTACAACAAGAGAACAGCCACCTCGTATGTGTAAAAACTCTAATTCTAAAATGAAAAGTGATTCGGCCATAGGACAACATCTTATTACAAATCCAGAATGCGCCAAAACATATACAGACGATAATTTTCGGATCATTGGGCAAGCAAGATCGTCCTTTCATTTAGGTGTTTTGGAATCGGTTTACATTAAGACTCAAAACCCAGACTTGTGTAAACAAAAAGAGTTCGTCTTTTCACTTGGACTCTTCAAGTAAACAATGGTGAATAGGTGCTGATTGGCCAATCATAGGGCCAAATAGACGCATTATTCATCATATCACGTGCACCCGCATCTGGCTTTATATTTCGGTTCACCTTTCGGTCGTTATCCGACGTTTCATACTCTGACGAGTGTCGGACGAAAAAAGCTTTCAGTATGCTAAAAGAATGTTTCCGCTTTTTCGTGCTATAGTGAAGATATATATATATATATATATATATATATATATATATATATATATATATATATATATATATATATATATATATATATATATATATATATATATATATATATATATATATATATATATATATATATATATATATATATATATATATATATATATATATATATATATATATCAATAATTATATCAGGACTTTGAAACAAAGAAACTCATCGTTTGTTGCTGCAAATTTGTTTCGTATGATTTTAACATGATCACACTCTTTAGGCCTAATAGCTTGTAATGCAAAACCTAATGATATAGAAAAAAATCAAGCAACAAGTCACCAAGACCTTCAAGTCAAACAGTCTAAATATCACACGACAGATCGACGCCAATAAAAAAATCGTTAACTTTTTAGACGTAGCATTCAACCTGATTCAACCTGGCAAATGGCAGTTACAAACCATACATAAAACCAAGCAACACACTTCTTTACGTACACAGCCAGAGCAACCATCCACCATTGTTACTTAAAAACATACCACTAAACATTAACAAGAGATTATCAGACATTTCATTTAACCAGGACGTCTTTAATGAAACTATTGCACCATACCAAAAAGCACTGGATGAAAGCGGATGCAACCTTAAACTAGTTTTTAACCAGAATATTAACAAGACAAGGATCAAAAATAGAAAACCCAACATTCTCTGGTACAACCCGCCCTGGGGTTCCCAAGTAAAAACCTACCTCGGGAAAAATTTCCTAACAGCAGTCAACAAATGCTTTCACCAAGACCACCCGCTATACAAGATCTTCAATGGACATACACTGAAGCTAAGCTACTCCTGCATGCCCAACGTAAAGACTGTCATTGCCTCCCACAACAAAAAGACTCTCTCCAACATCAAAGACACAAATTTACATCGTCCTACAAAAGAATGCAACTGCAGAAAAACGCCCGATTTCCCCCTTAACGGAAAATTCTTACAATCAAACATAATCTACCAAGCAACAGTAACTATAAACACATCAAATGAAACGTATATAGGACTGGCAACCAACTTTAAAGAAAGATGTAGAAACCACTTGACTTCCTTTCGACATCACAAACGAAGAAATGATACAGAACTGTCTAAACATGTATGGAACTTGAAAGATAAAAAAAGCATTTAACATAAGTTGAAAAATCATAAAAAATGCAAACCTAACGACAACATTAGCAAAAAATGTAATCTATGCCTTATTGAAAAATTTATAATTATGTGTAAAAAGCACCTATGTAGCCTTAATAAACGCAATGAACTAGCAACCCCATGCCAGCACAGAAACAGGTATTTACTATTATAATTATTATTCTTATTATTATTCTCGAATATTTATACAGGATAATACTTGAGTAGTAATATGCATATATACATATTTACACTGTTTTCCAAGTAGTCCTGGCAAAATAAAACAATAGTAAGATTAAAAAAATTAGTTTACAATCAGCATTTAAAAAATATACTTTGAAAGCTGAAAGCAAGTCCGGATTAGTCTAAGTTAAAGTATAAAAGCTCTTCAATTTTATTTTTGAAGGAAATAAAATCATCTTCTGCTCGAATTTCTTTTGGAAGCTTGTTGAATAATGAGGCACCTTGGTAGTAAAAGGATGCTCTTTGCTGTTTCCAGATTAATCCTCGGGATATTGATCATTGTGCCATTGTTTCTGGTATTTACATTAATTCGAAGCATCTGTCACTTAGCAACCTTATTCGACTTACACTCCTCAGTATTATATTAACGGCTATTCATTGTACTTGCCTGATGAGTGTGATCATGTTATGATCATACGAAACAAATTTGTAGCAACAAACAATGAGTTTCTTTGTTTCAAAGTCTTGATATAATTATTGATGTATTGCTCCTTAATGTCGAACACTCTGAATAGGATATTCTAATCGCAAATCAAGAATATATATATATATATATATATATATATATATATATATATATATATATATATATATATATATATATATATATATATATATTTATATGTACATATATATATAATTGACCAGTGATTTAAATCCGCAGTAAATGTTTCAGATTATATTTGATCCATTTTCAGTTGCTGTATTTTAACAGTGGGTAGTATCTGGCTAAACAATATATAATGCATAATATCTAGTAATATCAATATATAATATCTGGTTAAACAAGTATTATGGTCCTTCTGTTCGTTTCTATAGATGATATGTTGATGGCGCAGTTTGTGTTGTTAACACTGAAAATGAGGCTTTATCATTTTGTTAATTTCTAAACTCACAACATCCTAATATCAACTTTACTATGGAAGCCAATAGGATTTTGGCTATCTTTGATGTCAGTATTGATAGTAACAACCCATCTTGTCTCAAGACTTCTGTTTACTGTAAAATAGCTTTTACTGGATTGCTTCTTCAGATTTACTTCTTTTTCTTACAAAGTTGGGCTTATTTGTACTGTAGTGGATAGAGCCTACAAAATCAATAATGCTCTTCTTTCATTCAAAATGTATATCAAAAGGCTTGCATATATATTTAAAAGGGAATCAATTTACTGAACATTTAGTAAATAGGGTAGTTGGAACATATCTTGAACAAATAAAATCACTATAGCACGAAAAAGCGGGAACATTATTTTAGCATACTGAAAGGTTTTTTCGTCCGACAATCGTCAGAGTATGACACGTCGGATAACGATCAAAAGATGAACTGAAATATATAGCCTGATGTGGATACACGTGATATGACAAATAATGCGTCCAGTAGGCCCTGTGATTGGCCACTTGCCACTTGGCACTTATTCACCATTGTTTACTTGAAGAGTACAAGTGAAAAAATGAACTCTTTTTGTTTGCACAAGACTGGGTTTTGTGTTTTAATGTAAGCTGATTGCATCCGCATCTGGCTATATATTTCAGTTTACCTTTCGGTCGTTATCCAACGTTTCATACTCTGACGAGTGTCGGACAAAAAAGCTTTCACTGTGCTAAAAGAATGTTCCCGCTTTTTCATGCTATAGTGAAGTTCTGTAGTACCGACAGACTTTTCACATTAAAATAATACTCCGCCTTCATGTGATAACAATGGAAATCTTTACTTTAAGCTACCATATCTTCCTTTTTCACATTTTGCCCAGCTCAAAATTCGTACATTAATCAAGAGATATTGCAATAACCTTAAGATTAAATTAGCATTTTCTTCCTTCAAGATTAGAAGCTTTACTTAAGTAAAAGATTCTGTACCTAGGACATTCCGTTCTTTTGTTGTGTATAATTTTACATGTGCAGGATGTGATTCCGTTTAAGTTAGTAAAACATGCCAACACATATCAACTCGAATTCATGAGCATCTTTCTACAGATAGAAATTCTCATATAGTTAAACATCTACAGAGCTCCAACACTTGTAAAAATGCTTGTAGGGAAAGCTGTTATAAAGTTATAGATTCAGCAATAACACATTACCAAATATAAGTTAAAAAGACCTTACATATTTAGTGGGAGGGACCCAGCTTAAACAAACAGGTCTAGCATTATAATTTCTACCTAGCTTTCTAGCCCTTGTAAAACGGTTCTTGTATGACTTTTCTTTTTTCGAATATATTTTCGTTTGATCTTCAAATGACTTTATAAATTATGTCAGCATGTTCCATCAGCACTTTATGTTAAGTTACAGCAACTGATGATGGATTATGTATAATCCAGACATGTATTGAAGATTGAAACGTATTTTGTCGCATCATTTCTGATAAAATAATTTTGAGAAACTTTGGAAGGATATAAATATATATATATATATATATATATATATATATATATATATATATATATATATATATATATATATATATATATATATATATATATATATATATATATATATATATATATGCAATCAGTAGCTAGCTATATATCTGTATATAAAGAGCCACAAACGCATTGAATATATTGTAATAAATATAAAGATTAACACAAAGTATATTCGCCTTTCAGTTCCAGATGTCTCATTATAAATCTTCATTAGTATAAACTGTTTGTACTGGTGAAGATTTATATGAAAATGTCTTAGACTGAAAAGGAGAATGTATTCTGTGTCACATTCTATATAGCAGACTATTCACACATATACATATAAATATATATAAATATTATATATTGTATATTATATATTGATATGTATATATGTGTGAATAGTCAAATTGTCTGTTGGTGCTACAGAACTCTTCATAGTAGCTCAAAAACATAGGAGCATTTTTTAAGCTCTCTGAAAAGCTTTTTTGCCGACCCTCGTCAGAGAATGAAATGTCGGATAAAGACCGAAAGGTGAACCGAAATATATAGCCAGATGCGGATACACATGATATGACGAGAATTGCGCCAAATTGGCTCTATGATTGGCCAATGGGCGCCTATTCACCATTGTTTACTTGAAGAGTCCAAGTGAACAAATGAGGCCCTTTTGTCTTCACAAGACAGGGCATTGAGTCTTTATGTAAACTGATTCCAATACACTTGGATGAAAGGACGATCTTGCTTGCCCAATGATCCGAAAACTATCATCTGTCTATGTTGCTAGTTTTGTGGGTTTTGTGATGAATCAATATTCCATATTTACTTTTTCTACCACCTTTACAGGAGGTGACACCTTGTCATCATTACTCCGTTTCCATTATGATTCATTTTTGCTCCCATAAACGGAGCTGGTTTTAGTCTGTTGGTACTAAAGTACTTCAATACAGCATGAAAATGCGGCAACATTCTTTGGACATACTGAAAGCTTTTTTCGCTCGACACTCGTCAGAGTATGAAACGTCAAATAGCGACCAGAAGATGAACCAGAGGGTCTGGACAAGTTTTTGACAATTCATTTATGAGTTCATTTATGTGGTATTTTTCTTTAAATTATCTTCCATCAGGATCAGAATTCTAAGTGCAAGTCTTGAAGTAAACAAGACAATGAAAGGAATAAAATTAATTCATTGCTAAATGTGTAGCGAGCTACACCTCTCTCAATGACATTGTCATAATTCAAAGTAAGGACCCCCGCTGCCAAACCTTCAAGGGAGTTCTTTTTGGCAACCAGGAAGAAATTGGCTGCAAAGACAACAGAACAGCCTTACCTTCCACATTAAACCAGAACTAGACTATGGAGTAAGAGACTTTCACTATATATTAGCCTGTAACGAGTTTAAAGAAAACTACATCCAAGGAACAGGTGACATTATAAAACTTAGAGCAGCGGTCCAACAAATAAAATAATCTGTGTACAGTATAGGAAATTGCAAGTAGGTTATCACATTAATAACTGCACAAAAATATTTCCTCATTATCCAAACTTTGTGGCTTCTACAAATTCCAAAGTCAGTTTTAAACTTTTTGAAAAGAGAGTGACGAGTACTGCATATAAAACGTTAATCCTTCTCTGAATTGCACTCAAAATAATTAGCTGAACCTCAATTTCAAACTATTCTATGAAGATATCATTTGAATATATCAAGACAAACTATCATTTGAATGTATTAAAACAAACGTATTAATTAAACGTAGCTGACTCTGCTAGAATAGAGGAAGTTAATAGCAATTCATAGTTATAGTCACTTGATGTCCTGAGTCATTTTGTCTGTTATTTCGTACTTAATTGTGCAGAATACGCGAGCTTGAATAATTATTATATATAGATATATTCGCTGAAGATTCCGCATAACGGATGAAACCGGTACGAACGAAGAAGTGGTTTATTTTCTGTTATATATATATATATATATATATATATATATATATATATATATATATATATATATATATATATGTATATAATAATAATAATAATAATAATAATAATAATAATAATAATAAGTCAAACCCGCACTAACTTAGTATATAAAGTAAAACATAGAAAATTCAAAAATATACTTTCTTCTGTTGTAAACGTTTCGATATATTATCTTCATCAGTACATCTTATCTTATATATATATATATATATATATATATATATATATATATATATATATATATATATATATATATATATATATATATATATATATATATATATATATATATATATATATATATTGAGTCTTAATATAATTATTGATATACTGCTCCTTAACGTCAGGCACTCTGAAGAGGATATTCTAATCGCAAAGCAAGAATATAAATATATATTTATATTTATATATATCACTGAATCGGAGCCTCATTCACAAAGTATATAAATATATATATATGAGTATGCAAAAATATATTTCACTTAAATTATAGACGTTTTGATAAATATCTTCATCAGTATTAATATTACAATGATACCGGGCCTGCTTAAATTACCTATATAACAAGTGAATAAGAGAGTGAGTATTATATATATATATATTACATACGCCTTAATAATTACCGCTCACACATAAAAAGCCAAGAGATTGAAAAGTCACTGCCTGTTGAAAAATATTTCCTTCTTCCAAGTCATGATTTTGAACGTGATGCTGTTTATACACTTATAGAAAAAATAGAAAACACAGAACGCAATGATGCTAGAACAGTACTTGCAAAACGCGAAAGTGCTTGGATGACGCATCTACAGACCATTTACCTAAATGGATTAAATTTTAGATTCGCTAGTTTTAAATAAAATTAAATTGGTTTTGCTACATCTTTGTTCATGACACCTAATCGTTTCTTTCCGTAGCAAACCACCATCTTAACAGAACGTCTGATTGAGATTCGCTTTGATGTAGTATCAATTAAACTCTATGCTATAAAAGCAAAATGTAACACATCTTCATCATTCTCCTGAAGAAGTCTCGATTTGCCGAAAGGCGTCGAGAAAATAAACAGAATCCAATTATATATATATTGATATTAGAATAAGACGAAAGAGACTAATTTATGCCACTCTGAGTTTCATGGTAAACAATCATCATGCATAACCGTTAGAATTGCGATCGCTAGAGAAGTAGAATAGAATTAATTTATCGAATGTGACGTGCTAATTTTACAGTATTGAACTAAATGCTTATTCTTGTGCCTACGTTAATTATTAAGTTCAGATTTACTATTTAATAGATTGGATCACCTAAATTATTAATAATGAATAGTTTTTCTGTCAGGCATAACTTACAATAATTTATTCTAGGTTTATTATCTATATGTTTCAATATACTCCATTCAATCATCGGGGATTTTCCTTCATTCTTCAATTTCCAAATATATTTGATAATTCGGTGCTCTTTTCATATTTTCTTTACTTCAAGTCTCTACAATAATTGGCATATCGTTGTTTAAAAGTTCCATTTGTGAGACCAATATATCGCATTTCTTCATCATTATTACCGTCAGCTTTAATCTTTGCTTCGTATACAACGCCGGGAGTAAGACATTTGTTATCCAATCGGCAGTTTTCTTCCATTCTGCAGTTGCAACCGTAATTTAACTTTGTTTTTGGATTCAATATTTCTCTATTATGATTGTATTTTTATTAAGAATTTTTGCAAATTTGTGGCCTTTAGGGAAGTGTCTCTTTATCAGTTGAAGAAATATTTTGGCAACATTTGTTTGTACATTCGCTGAATACGTATATATATATATATATATATATATATATATATATATATATATATATATATATATATATATATATATATATATATATATATATATATATATATATATATATATATATATATATATATATATATATATATATATATATAATTATAAGTCAAAGCCGCACTAACTAAGTATATAAGTAAAACATAGAGAAATTCAAATATGTACTTTCTTCTGTTGTAAACGTTTCGATACATTATCTTCATCAGTACCATTGTAATGTGTTAGTACGTAGTATATCGAAACGTTTACAACAGAAGAAAATATATTTTTGAATTCCTATATATATATATATATATATATATATATATATATATATATATATATATATATATATATATATATATATATATATATATATATATATATATATATATATATATATATATATATATATATATATTCAACATTTAAGATCTTTCTGCACAAGCCTTCATCTGTGCCAAAGCATTGTTGTAGTCTATCTTTTCTAACTTTCTTCTTTATTTATTTTGCAAAATTGCCTTGTTATTCAAAAAATCAGTTGTTATTTCCAAAATTTCTTTGTGTTTGTCACTTGAATGTTAGCAACTATGTTTGCATGTGCTCATTTCCATGGACAGTTCTTCTCCTTTCCATCAAAGTCCTCCTCCAAGCTCTCCTTCTATTGCTAAAATTCCATGTCACTTTATTTTGTGTCTTAAGGAGTAACGTAAAAGGAAGAGCATCAAGTTTTTGTTTGTCAATTGGGGATCCTATTAATAGATCTGTTCAAGTACTGTTTCTCTTGATAATTTGTATATCATTGATGAAACTAAGGGGTCATTCAGAAGGTATTTATGAGGGTGATTTGCATAGGGCAATTTTTGTGAATATCTGTAATGAATATTTTTGTGGAGTGGGTGTGGTTGGTTGCTTCAGGCACATAGTGCCAGAGAACACACATGTTGGTATCATATTTCTGTTTCTTGATCTTCTGAGTAGCAACTGCATTATGGGTTGTGCTTATGCTGAATAGCAATTATATTTGATTGCCTTCTCAACTGATGTTTTTGTTTTGCGATATTTCATCATTGGCTCACTCTATACAAGTATTATAAAACACATGAGTGTAGGGTAATGGATTTGTTTCTTTGTCATCGAATTTATTGAAATCTAAACATTTGGCTGTTACTTTTGTCATATGACATCTAAAACTGCCTTTTTGAAATGTGTATGGATGCTTTTCAGCTGCAAAATTTTATTGTGTGCTCTCAGCAACATCTTTTCTAGGCATTTTGATTTGGTTGTGAGTATTAATTTATTCCACTAAGCATAGTATTGTTACATTTGTGTCATCTTAATCCAAACTATTTTGGAAATCATCTTTAGTTGGAGTGCTCAGCCAAACCATTGGTTTTGCTATATGTCGAAGACACTATTAGCATTTAGTGTTGCACAGCCAATGTGCATTGCAATTGCTGAGCAGAAATATACTATATCTCATAAAAGCCTTGCAGCATTTCTCATCTGTTGCTCATTTCTCAGTTTTTCACAGATGCTTATTCACCTTAATTTTTTTGGCAATTGTGAAAATGATTTATTGATGTATTTGGTTACTATATAAGTTGGCATCATATTTTGGATAGGGATTTTCATTTGCTGAAAGTGAGACCTCTTTCCTACCAAATACTTTAAAGCCATTGCTGTTTATATTTCTGTAGCAAGTTTAAGCTGCCATTTTAAAGCAAAGCTTGAATACTTATGTTATGGGAGTACATGTTTAGACATATGTTACTGCTTTGATATTTGTTACTTTATCACATACCCTCCCAACCACTCTCTAGTAGTTGTTAGCCTGCAAATGGTACCATTTTGATTCACATGCAGCAATATCTTTTAGCTAATTTGTGCCTTGAAGCACATAATAAGTTCATTTTGTGGAATATAATGGAAGGGATTCGATAAGATCCTTGGATCAGAATTCAGTTTTTGGAATTTTGTATTTACTCTTCTGAAAGTTGTAGACATCAGACTTTTAGCTTGACAGGTAGGCATTTTGAAGTTAGCAAATGTTAACTGCAAGCAAAATAGAGTACATAAGCAGGTGCTCTCTGCGCTTGTCAAAATCTCTTAAGTTAGCTTTTTGTGCTGAAAGCCTCTATTTATTTAACCCTTTGCAACACTGTTCTGGTCACAAGATCTATCCTAATTAGCAGTAGGCTATAGGTTTTTTTGTTGATTGGCATCTGCTACTGCCCTATTTGTTCTTTTAGCCTTTTGCAAGAGGAAATGCAAGTTTCTAGGAAATTTATTCAAAGGATTAGCGTAGTGGTCAATACTTATGACATTTTAACTTTTTGCCATTTTGGTGCATATGTACAGAATGAATGATTCCATAGTATGGTGGTATATCCTGGCATTGTAGGGGGGGCTTCCATACCAACATCAAACTTGGTGCAGATTCACAACATTGTTTCGTTTTTGAGGTAGTCTAGTTTCTCTTGATCCTCAAGATGTAGTGAGATAAACAGGGTGCTTAAATTGTTCATATTTTAAGGCAGGCAGGCTATAACCAAGCTGTGAGTAAATAACCTGCAGTTAAAATTTCCAAGATATTTGCAAGTCATTGTTATTTAAATTGCATAGACCTTCCTCAGAAAAGACATATATTTATGCCACAAAGAACATTACATATAGCTGAAAAAGTTTTTGATGATGCTGTTGCTCTCTGAAAAGGCAGCACCAGCACTGTACAATAAGATCAAAGTAAACTTCAATTATTGGTAGATGCTTTTTGACTGCTTATCATTTCAGTTGGTGATAGCATTATGAGAATGTGAATTTCCAACCTTTTTCTTTACTTTTTGAGCTTTGTTGATTTGCACATCTGCCAAGTCTTCTCTTTTTGTTTTTTGAGTATAGTTCTGATGTAGTTTGTGTACAATACCCCTATGACTTTTGACAAGTTTGATGATTCTGAGGACTTTCAATTGGATTCATGGACATTTTGTTTCATTGTAGACTTTCATATGTTTGAAAGCAATTCTTGAAAAAGAACAATGCAGTAATTTGGCATCAAATAGTGGAATCCACAGCATTCATTGCATAAATTGGACCAATCATACTCTGGACTTGTTAAGCTAGCTTTTTTGGAAATATCCTGTAAGGTGTGGAAATTTTGACTTTAGCATTTTATTCACTATATTTGCATAGTAACTAGTTTTGTAGTTTTTTGTAGTTTAGTTTTGTGTGTTTGGGTCTTCCTACACCTGATTGTTTTTATATGAGCACAAATGGTTATGAAATTCAAAACATATTCTGGCAATTCCATATATGATAACTATAAGTATAAACCTCTTGGCTCTCTGACAACCAAGTCATTCCCCTACCAGCTTTATATCTTGAAAGGCATAAGTTTTTTAGTCAGAAGAGTCAATAAAGACAAAACTGCATATCATCAGTAAGAGCAATTATCTCTATAGATCTATGGAGTTCTTTCACATAAGGACTTAACAACCAATACTGTAGAGTAAAAATAGTGAAGTCCTTATCCCTACTCATCTTGATAGCAAATTGTTTATCATGTTTAAAGCTAAGATTACCCAGGGGCAAGGATACATCTATAGGTTCAGATGAGGTATAATTCTGTAAAGGATAAGCAAATTAATTTCCCATGTTTTAAAACTTGTATTGACATTCATTAGCTACTTGATATGGTGTACATTGAAAAGAAAAACCATTCATGATTAATTTTCCTTACTGTACCTGCATTTGTTCTGAGGTGCTAATTACCACAAACATTCATCGATTTTACGCCACAGTTAGGATATAAAATCCTTTAAGAATAGCTATAGGTTTTCTATGGCCAAAGACCTTATTGGTATATGGATAGTTGACTTCTGGAGAATTACATTGCACTTGTTTGCAAACCCCTGTCATATTTTCTATGGTAGATGTTTTCTAAGGTACTTGCGTAAACTACTGTCATCTGGCCAATCAATATTAAGCTAGTTAAAGTAGGGGTAAATAGTAGATATACTGAAACTCTCACACTGGCTGGAGTAGGATATTAATTATCAAGTGTTGTCTACCGAAGTCGAAAATCAACAAGTGGCAGTTGATATGGCCTAACTCCACAATTCCACTCGCGTTTCTTCTGGTGAAATGTAGCACAACCATTTCAATTCGTAGGTTTTACCCCCATCAATTTTCTTTCCGTCTAGTAATCATCCAAGTGCAATACCATTTGATTTGGGAATGCGATTTACCGTAGATCGGAGCTTCTCCCGGACCTTCCTTGTCCAATCAATCGATTGTAGTCCTTTATTCTGAACTTTAAATGGCAGGTTTTTATACTTCTCATGGTAAAATCGTTGAGTATTTAGACTATAGTGCAAAAAATCTACTTTAACTTAATTTTTCACATGAAAAAGTAGCTTTTACTTAGGATTTTCAAGCATTGATTTCATACGATTCATAGCCTACCATAACAATTAAAATCTGCCGATTTCCTTTGAAAATCCGCACGGCTCGGAAAATAGAGGCTGACAGCCGACAAACTCTGTAAGAACAATAGTCCTATTGTTATTAGCCAATCAGATCGCTGCATTTAGCCCATTTGGCGGCTGCGGCTAGAGCCGCCATCTACATTTTTAGGTAAATTTTATAGCCTTTGGCCGCTAGTGGCCGCTTTTGTTTACCAGCCAATCACATAGCAGCATTGTGGCCTCATTGCTTTGTTCTAGATAGCCAATAGCAGGCTTCAAGAACAGCCCCGTTTTTGTTTATTAACCAATCAGAGTGCTCTATTCAAAAATGTTGATTTGTTTTTTCAGCCAATAGGATTGGGGCACTTGACAAATATGAACCAATGAAATGCTTTTATTTTGCGTATTTGCATTGTTCTTTCTTTTGTTTTTTAGCCAATTAGCGTTGCTTTCTATGGCCTGTTTGTGGCCTCATTTTACCTCGTTATCGCCGCAGTAGAAAGACCGGGTAAGAAACAGCTTGATTTATATTCTCATCTATTGATCTTACATTCTACTACTTACAAGTTACTACTACTTTCTACTCTACTTGGCCTAATCGATGTAAGAGTTGTAAAGATAAGTTAGACTTACCTTTACAACCCTTAGACCGATTAGGCCATTACAAAAAATGGCCTAAGAGACTATGTTGACGAGACGAAGGATGTAGCAATTTAACGTAGGGTTTTAATCAAAGGTCAACAAGAAGAACTCGTTGATTTTGAAGAAAACCCTACGTTAAATTAAGACACCCAATCGCTGCATCAAAATAGTCTCAAAAAGGCGAACTAAATTAACATAGAATAATATGTAAATAATGCTATTGATGAACGTAGCCATAGACAAAGGTGATGGACGAAGCAATTTTGCAAACTTAAATATTTTGATTCATTGGAAAGTTATAGTACTAGACTAGAGAGACAGTTGTTGGAAAGTTTGTAATTTTGTGATTGCGTACTGAAAGTATTAGTAATTGAAGTAAATCGTCAAAGAATCGTGAAGAGAAAGCAAAATGGCGAGCTCAAACATCTTGCTTTCTCTCACCATCTGGGACATCTTCTAATGTAGACACAAAGTGACTCGAAATCATTGTGGATTTAGGGGTTTATTAGATATTGCTGTATCAGTGACCAACTTGATAGGCGTTTGACTATGGCTACGTTCAAGGGTAAAAATATTTATTAAATACCAGATAGTCTTTGAAGTTTTATTCATAAATGTTCGTGAAGTGTTCTTTGTCATCCTCTTGGAAATCTTGTTGTGTTTTCTTCAGTGGCGATTGAGCTCTTCCGCCTGGAAACAGAATTACAAGCGAGCAAACATTTTGACGACTTGTGCGAATCAAAAGTGAACTTTAATTGAGGTTTGTTAAATATTCGATCCATAATTTAAAAATGAAGTCGCTGCAAATGGTGCATGTTTCAAGTAGTATATCTATGACTAATTAAAGCGTTTAGTGCGGTCAGCAGCTAAATATACGTCGTCATAAACACACAGTGTCGTGTCGCTGACCGAACTAGCCTAGACCATGATTGTAAATTGACAAAGGTGTTGTATGACAAGAGTACTCCACGCGCGATTTAGTCTTTTGTTTAAAAATTCTGAGAGAACAATAGGTGATGTAAAAGTTATTTTGCTTTAAATACAAATTTTTGCTTGAATTACAATAGAAGTTGAGCGCAGTGAATAAGTGACTGCTAGAGTTCCTGATGTTTATTCAAAGTTGTCCTTGATACCATCTCGATTTGGTGAGGTAATGAATTTTCTATGTTTAAGATATCACATTGCATTAACCTTAATTTATCACTTTCGACCGAAGTTTTCCTGCGCCCAAAAGATATTTAGACAAGCAAGGTTGGTAACAGTTGGTGAAATGGCTCACAGATTTGCCTATAACCAATTGGTACTATTTACCATCCACTACTAACCATCCACCCTACTCCACATACCATCCACACCTACCCCACACGCCATCTACCATCAACTAACAACCACCACCAACCACACCCATCTTGCCACTCAGCTCTTAGAAATCTTTAATATTACTGGTGAGAGATTCACCCCCTGTTGCTCAACGTATGCTTGTCACTCTCAAATCATTTTATACTGTTACGAAATAAATTGTTCTACCCGATGAGGGTTGTTCTTCTTTTGTTTTTGACTTCTTGTTAAACTTCTGTTATCGTAAACTGAGCTATCATTTTTATAGATGTATACTGAAGTGTCGTGTCGTGCCTGACCTAATTATTCCTTTGATATAAGTTACTTTTTTCTAAATATGTTAGTACTGTCTGTATCCTATTTTGTGTCACCTTCGTAGTGCATATGTGCATATGTAGTTCATAAATTGCTTCAGAGTGTTTTTAATTGACCTGGATACTGGAAGACAGGTGGGCCAAAACAATAGCTTACTTTAAAACTATGGCTTCTTTCTTGCTTCTTTAGCCTACCTCCATTCTCGCTTCGTTTATTCATTAATTTGAATTCCCTCTAATTGTTTGGTGTGAATGATATATATCATGCATCTGATTAGTAAACACACACAAAATTTATCCATTAATTGCATATTTCGTATACATTATACCATAGGATGGTAGGCCAGGTATTTGTCTGACTATTCTATTTTTTCTCTTTTATTCTATTTTCTCATTCAATACATATGCTTTTGAGAACATACCTATGCTATAAAGATTAGCTATATTATAATTCAATATATTCAACCTTTTTTAAGCGATCTCCTTGTCCACTTCCTCCATTTATTTTTCCATCTGAATGCCTTCCTTTTGCATTTGCGATCAATGCCTGGCAGTAATAAGAGTATGATATATTAGTGAATAACACTATATGTTTCATAGTTAATCAATACAATAACCTTCCATTATTCACATATTTCAGCTTCTGTCTTGATGTTTATTTAGTTGTTATTATTTTCATTGAAACATTGTGGATTTTTGAAAAGAATATCCTTCTATTATATCATATCATTCATTTGATCCTTCTCTACCGCGATTTATTAGTGAAAATCGTCAAATGCTTCATAGTTTATCAATACCGTATCTCTTCCTTCGACCGACCACAAAAGTCAAATTCCTTCTTTTTGCTTGTACGTCAAAATTATCATAGATACGTTCTCATAGATAATCAATTTCTTGATATTGTAGTGCCTTTACTATAGTATAAAATTGATCAACTATTAGCATATTGCATGCGCTGTTTAAATGAAACCTCTTTTATGATATCTTCTTGTCCATGTGCACTCTCCATTTGTTTCTTAATATGTTAACACCCTTATTGTAGTTTAAGTATAATGACTTTTGAAAGAAATATGTATAGTTTGAAACTCGCACCTGTTTGATGATACTTCTTTCCATCTGCCATTGTTCAATTGTTCCAAGTCTCATATCATTCTTGATGTATTTTGAGCCTTTTTCCTAAGTATAAATATGAAGAAGTATGTATGGTTTATATGGGTATCAATAGAATATTTGTGTATTCTTGGATTTGCAACTCTTTGATAATAACTCCTTGTCCATATGTAATCTTTATCTTTTACCACTATCTATTTGCGACATTTTAATGCCTTTGCTTTGGTATGAGTAAAAGGAAGTGTTAAAAATATGCATATTTCAAAACTTAAACGGGGGTGTTCAAGAACCTGGAAGACCTGGAAACCTGGAAAGTTTAGGAAATTAAATTTGAAGTCAGGGAAGCATGGGAAACCTGGAAAAGTCAGGGAATTGTTTCTACACTCTCGTTGTTGTTGCTCCTTCATTCTCTGTATGTATTGCAAGTTATTTCCATGATCTGTTGAAACTGCTGACAAAATGTGAAAGTCGGCGAATTTGTAAAAATTTGATCTCTAAAAGTCAGGGAATTTGTTTGAAGAATTTCCTGACAACCTTGTAACCGGCTTTGATGGTATCTTTTTGTCGATTTTTAATCTTTCATCTGTGGGCAACTTCCATTTCTTCCTTGATAGATTTAAATGCTTTTACTCTAATATCAAGAAATTGTGAGTATTTTTAGAGTGACGCGTTTTGTATGATATCTTCTTGTCCAAGTGTAGTATTTCTAGCTTTAAAGTAAGTATAATAAAATACCAAAAGTTTAAAACTCAAACCTCTTTGATGATAGCTCCTTGTATTCGTTTATCGTTTCCCTATCCTTGCTATATTTTAAGACTTCACTATAAAATAAATGTATTGAAATATCAGTGAAATATATATATATATATATATATATATATATATATATATATATATATATATATATATATATATATATATATATATATATATATATATATATATATATATATATATATATATATATGAACTCAGTAGCTTGCGAGTAACCAGGATTTCTCCTTTTTCAGTGCAGACAGAAACATTATTATTCTCAGAAAAATCAGGAGAAAATTAAAACTTGCCACCACCGGGAATCGAACCACGGATCTCTTGCTTTCCGGGCAAGCGTCTTAACCACTAGACCACAGTGACTATATATATATATATATATATATATATATATATATATATATATATATATATATATATATATATATATATATATATATATATATATATATATATATATATATATATATATATATATATATATATATATATATATATATATATATATATATATATATATATATATAATGGTCAGATATATATAGATATTTAAATCTCATAGATGATATCTTCTTGCTCGTGTGTAATATTTCATGTTTTACCATGCTCCATTTATTTCTTGATATATTTAACACCTTTATTATAGCTGAAGTTTAGAAGTATCTTACTTTGAAGCTATGAGGTCTTAATTTGAAATTACTTTGATGATAAAGTAATTTTCATCTGCAATTGGTCGATGTTTACCAACTTCCATACGTCGCTACATTTCGTCCTTGATGCAGATTAAACCCTTCCCTTTGGTATAAATGTAATGAAATTTAAGCAAAATACATATATTCTAAGATTTATTGATATCTTCTTTTTCCATTCGTCATCTCTCATCTTTTGCAAATCTACGTTTGTTTCTCAATATCTTAACGCCGTTGCTTTGGTAAAATGAAATGTCATAAATGTGGATATTTTAAAACTCAAACCTCTTTGATGATAGCTCATTATTCGTCTGCAGCCATTCATCTTTTTTGCCAATCTCCAATTTCTTCATTGATATATTGCGAAGCCTTTGCATTAGTGTAAATATGATAAGATATGAATGAAATATATATATTTAATTTTGCAAGTCTTCGATGATATCTTCTTTTCCATCTGCAATCTTTCTTCTTTCACGCGTTGTTCTCTCAATATTTTTGTGCCGTTGATTTGGTAAAATTATATGTCACAAAAATATGGATATTTAAAACTCAAACCTTTTTGATGAAACTCGTTGTCCATCTGCTACCATTGATCTTTTACCAATCTCCATTTCTTCCTTGATATACTATCAGCCCTTCACATTAGTGTAAATATGAGAAAATTTGAATAAAATATATGTATTTAATTTTACACGTCTTCGATGATATCTTCTTTTCCATCTGCAATCTTTCTTCTTTCACCCGTTGGTCTCTCAATATTTTTGTGCCGTTAATTTGGTAAAATTATATGTCGCAAAACTATGGATATTTAAAACTCAAACCTTTTTGATGAAACTCGTTGTCCATCTGCTACCATTGATCTTTTACCAATCTCCATTTCTTCCTTGATATACTATCAGCCCTTCACATTAGTGTAAATATGAGAAAATTTGAATAAAATATATGTATTTAATTTTACACGTCTTCGATGATATCTTCTTTTCTATCTGAAATCTGTCTTCTTTTACCAATCTCCCTTTGTTTCTCAATATTGTAGTGCCGTTGATATGGTGAAATAATATGTCAAAAAGTATATATATTTTATAAACTCAAACCTTTTGATGAAAACTCTTTTTCCATCTGCAACCATTGATCTTTTACCAATCTCCATTTTGTCCTTGATACATTGTGAAGCCTTTGCAATAGTGTACATATGAGAAACTATAAAGTAAATATATCTATATTTAATTTTACATCTTTTCAATGATTCTTCTGTAACCTTCTTCTGTTATCAATCTCTATTTGTTTTTGTTTTTTTCCACCATTACTTTGGTATAAGTATACTGGAGTTTCAAAAACTACTATATGTTAAACTCAATCCTTTTTTATGATAGCTTATTTTTTCACCTGCCTTTGTTCATTTTTTCCCCAATCTTCATTTGTTCCTTGATAGCGAAATTTGTTTACGTTTTAAGGCCCGCAAATCTATGATGATATCTATGATGATATATTTTGAAACTCAGGCCTTTTTGATGATAGCCTCTTTTTCAACTGCTTTTGTTTATTTTTGCCAGTTTTCACGTTTTCCTTGATGTACTGTCAAGTCTTTAAGTTAGTATAAATATATTAATATATCAGCGAAATATGTATATAATTTAAGTTCCGGATCTCTCTGATGATATCATCTTGTCCATTTATTTGCTGTCTTGTTTTAATACACGTATAATAAATTGCCAAAAATATAAATATTTTTTTAAAACTCAAACCTCTTTGGTGATGATTTCTTGTCTATCCGCAATTGTTAATTTTTTGCCAATCTCCTTTTGTTCCTTGGTGTATTTTTGGTATTTTCGTTGCCCTAGAGAAGTAAAATATGAGATATGAGTAAAAACGTATTTTATTTAAAATTTGCATGTCTGTGATGATGTCTTCTTGGTCATTGGTGATCGTTCATCTTTTGTAAATTTTTGGTAATGTCTTCCTGTCCATCTCCAACGTTTCCATTTTTGCCTATCTCCAATCATATTTCTGATATTTTAAAGTCCCTCACAGTAGTTAGTAAATGATAAAGCACTATTTGTGTGTTTAATTTCAAAATAAAATCTGGATTTGATCTTTCTGTGCCCATTCATTCCTTTTAGTCTCAATTTTTATCAATTGTTGATAGATTGTTAGTAATGTATACAGAATTAGTATTCTAATATTGTATGTTTCACAACTCTATTAAACCTATAACAAATTTAACAGATAATGGATATTTATTCATATATATTAGTATATATATATATATATATATATATATATATATATATATATATATATATATATATATATATATATATATATATATATATATATATATATATATATATATATATATATATATATATATATATATATATATTTGTTATCTTTAGCATCGCTTTGTTGTTTCATTTCACTGTATTCTTCCCACTATTTTCAGTTCTCTTGTCTTTTGTACATATTCTTGTACTATATATTATTGAATTGGCCTAGACTTTTTGTGTATCAAATCATAAATTTGATTGTAACACTTTATTGCACCCTCCCTCAATTCATTTTCAAGGTGGTTTTATGATAGGTAGCTGTAACACATGCATTGAAAAGCAATTAAGAGTTTCTTCATTTGTCTTATGTATATTTGCATTAAACCACGTGTAGAATTTCATAATTCAGGTTATTTTTCGCTACAGCACTGTAGACATAGACCTACCAATTAATGTTTGTAAACAGCTCCTTCACGAACTAGAATAATTGTGCAATAGAATACAAAGATATGTATAAAGAGAAAATATCCCAAAAGTATGCAAATTGCTTGTCTTTGTTATTAGCTGTAATTCCCACCTTAAAACTTGTCCCCTATGAATTTAGTGGTGGCATTGCATGGCATTATAATTGTTTTGTTTATTTGGTATTTGTATCATTGGCACGATCTTATCATTGGTACGATCATGGTATCATTATATACTACTAAGTAATATTATTTTGGTTATAATCATAGATATTGATATAAAAATATGGTACAGTATTTGTTAGGATTTCACATGGAGGTGGATATGAATCAATTGTAAGAGAAAGTGAAGAATTATTCCTTATACATTACTTGAAAAATTGAAGGACTGAAAATTTTGAGAGCTTTTCTAGAAATATGGTTCTAGAGTAAAATTTTTTAGACATTTATGTACCAACTTCGTTTTGATGAAACAGGATTGGTTTTATTTTCTAGATTTTTCTTGTGGGTTTTTAATTTCATGGGAGGAATGAAAATGGTAGATTTGATATTTTCAGATTAGATGTCAATATAGCTCTTTTCCATTTACGCAAACTTTGCTTTTTCTGTACCACTAACCAATCCCTAAACCACGTACCACCTCACCAATCTCACCAGACATCCTGAACTAACGACCAACCCCACTAACAAACCAAATGCAAAAGTTGCATAAATGTCAAAGAGCTATTGAATAAAATATAATTCACAAGTGAAGTTTTGAATTGATATATCTCCCAAATACATGGTACATAATATATTTGCGGAAGTGACAAAAGTTCTAGAATGTCCTTCACTTTTTCAAGCTGCCACTTTTTGTAGTATAGGAACATAATTTGTGTTCACCATATTTTTTAATTTAATTCTTATTTGTAGCAAAGCTGCTTGACGTCAAATACTAGTCTTTGGAAGAGAAAATGGGGATAGCAATGGTTTTTGAGGGAGAGGTCCCCTGCAGGTACAATTCTATTATGCTATTTCTATTCAATTTTACATTAAGTGCAAGCATGAAGATACCATGCCAGGAAGCCTCTTGGGATATGTCGTGTAATCTGTGTCGTTCTTGCAGCATGGTGTTTGCTCAAAGTTTTCCAGTTCGATGTCCTAAGTTTTCGATGTTTAGGATGGATTTTCTGTTACTTATTGGTGATATTGCCGAACTGCGTATCAGTTCATGGATAAGTAAAGTGTTTCGCGACCCTTTTTCAACAGTTAACATGCTATAGGGGAACTATCGTATAGCGGTAGGTGAATGTAATGTTATTTTACCACTACATAAATACGAAATAGCAAGTTAAACTTAGCTCTTCTTCTCTTGGTGTTTGTAGGCCTTTGATGCTTGACTTCTGTAGTAAGACATCTCTTCACTGCGACAGACAGGACGTGCACGCGTGCGGACTGAACGATTGAAATTTAGCCTGAAATGTAAGAAAATAGTTTAATTATGTTTGATAATTTGGATGAGATTAGTGTGGCAGCAAGTTTTTAACATGTTTTCATGAAGTTCTATACCGCTTTTATCTTCATGTACTTCACTTTCGCGCCATTTCACGCCTCCTCGTCGAGCATGGAATGGGGTGGAATGGAGGTAGCTCGATTAAATTAAGCGATTATTGGCTTGTAATGAGAAGCAATTTCAATTTGTATCGAGTTAATCTCCAAGCTGTAGTTGATAGTTGCTTGGTTTTATGTTTATGAATGTAATTTGGTATCCATACTTGCCTTCGATCAGCTTGATCTTTCGGAGTAATTTCCTGAGCTCCTTTCATGATGGATCCCTGAGATGCAAAGGTCGATCTTAGTGTGTTCAAGGGTATTTATACTCCTGCTCGCAGTGGTATGTGGGTCTATTGTTTGTACCACAGGGTAATACATTTTAGGATATCTTAATCAGATATACTTTACTCATCTCTGCATATTTGTTTTACTATTTATGCTTTATTTGTTAGCTGCAACAGTTTGTCTCAACCCTACCAACTTTATCTTTGTTTTCAGATAATTTTTGATAGGTTCTGCGGGTTTTGCTATCTTTCATTTTGATGCACCATGACCTACATTCATATGAAGATTTCTTGTTTGTTTGTGCCTCAGATTTAGAATTACACGATTTAGCCGGCTACTGCTACTTGAATTACTTAGGCCTGCAATGTTTTTAAAGTTCTTTCTTGATTTTCAGAGACATTTGACATGGCTGAGGATGCTTTTTGGGATGTTGCAATGGCATTGATGTGCATCGGGATTTCGAACTGAATTAATGTTGATCATAATGTTTTTATTTGTCGAAGAAATAGTTTGTTTATATTAAATCAGCTGTTTTTCTCATGTCTTTCTCTGTATTCCCGGGCTCTCCTTGAGGGTATTTTCTATGCTTGCAGTCACGCGTTTATTTTTGAATAGAAGCATGATTTTTATGCTTGGCCCGTGAGAGTTAATACCCTTCAATTGAGCAATTTCTGAGCAGAATCAACGTCCCTTGGAAACTTTCAATTTGAAAAGAATTATCCACTGCTTAGCGTGGATATTTTCCATTAAAATTCAGTTTAGGCCCTTAGGCACTTTATGAAGGTATTGATGTTATTATCAGGAAATTGCCAAAAAGAATCGTTTTATTTTCCAGTCCTTTAATAAATAAATCTAAAAATTATATGGTTTTGTCTTCCTTTCATGAAATTTATGTAATCGTGATCGTTTGTTTCTTTGAAAAAGGGAACACAGAAAAGAAAAGTCTAGTAATATTTATTAAAATATCATCGAAAAATGTTGCTTTAGAGCAGTGTCAAAGATATAGTTACATAGGAAGGTATTGATGTTATTACCAGGAAATTGCCAAAAAGAATCTTTTTGTTTTTCAATCCTTTATTAAATAAATCTAAAAATTATATGATTGTATCTTGCCTGCATGAATCTGCGTAATCGCAATCGTTTGTTTCTTTGAAAAAGAGAACACAGAAAGGAAAAGTCTGATAAAATGGATTTGATTAAAATATCGATCATCAAACAAAGTTGTTTTAATGCAATACCAACAATATAGGTTCCAAAAGCCATCATCAACAAGTTATTTTATCATAAAAGATATTATGAATATCGTATCTAACAAGTTAAGTTCAACAACGCAAACGATTTAATATCGAAAAACAAGAGATGAGAATACAGTGCTACTAACAAGAAATGATTAAAGAACAATTTTGATCGAATGCTTGAAGTAGTCAAAGAATGATGAAACATTTTGATGAAAGTATGGTTAATATGAGGATAATGAAACTTTGAAAAATAGAGCTAAATCGTTAAAAAAAAGCTCTACATACATTATACTGTCATATGATAATATTTCTACACTTTCCGCGCCAGTTTATCGACTTTTCATCGAAGTTAACTAACTTAAAACGCAAGGAGACCCTACGCGCCTCCACATCTAGATCATTTCTGCCCCCGGACGCTGCGACGCATTTTGAAAAAAATTTTTTACTGAATCTATTGTTCTCGGCCATGTTTGTCGAAAACAGAAAATATTTTTTTACTCCGCCATTACAGCTCAAAACTATGCGCTTCATATACCAAAAGATGCAGAATTGAACGGCGCATCTTATAAATTTTTGAAACTAAGCATGTCTTTTGGAAAATTAGGAATTACCTGCGAAAAACCGATTTTCCTTTGTCTCCTCAGAACGAGATCGCTATTGTTATTTTCGAATCTCTTTGTGTAAAACGGGACTTTCGTGAGCTCGGCGGAGAAAAAGTCGAATAACTCCGCAGGAAATGGTCCTAAAATTCTGGAAAAAATACCACAAGGTAGAGAAACACCTTCTGCATCTTTCTATATACTTTTCTCGAAATTCCAATAAGCAGAAACGGCAAAATTGGACATTTTATGTTTTACTGGCTCTTTTGTGTTCAAGACAAAGGATGTCCTTTGTGAACACTGGGATTTCAATGGGGTCTGACAGCAAAACTGTCGATAACTTCAAAATGAAGATACCAAAAATTATGAAAAAATTATACAAACTGAGGTCGACTGAGTTGCATAATATAGATAAAATTCATAAAAATCGATCAAGTGTAAGGGCCAGTATAAATCTTAAAAGTGGTAGAATCACCCATGAATAGAGTTCTCACCTATGCACGGGGAATTTGAATAGAGGGACAAAAGAGTGCTCAATAGAATTTCAAAAGGCAATTCAAAGAGCTGTTTACAAGACATGAAACTTTGAGGATGGCAGGGGAGAACCCCTGAGTGTTTGAACTATAGTTTTGGACGTGAAAAGAAGACTGATGATTAGTTGAAGATGTGAAATTTCATTACGGATTGCCTGATAAAATAAGATACCATTGGAGTAGCCTATCTGTGACTATTTTGGGGCGAAGAGGGAATAGGGTCAGTGAAATGGAACTCTATCAATGGAAACCTCTAAGTCTAAATCAAAAATTCAAGTAGTGATTGCTAACGAGCAATCCAATTATAACTAAATTACAGAAGCAAAACCATTCTGATAATTCTATTGAAAAGATGATAAATGCATATGGTGGCCTACCAAGCAGTTTACACATAGATTTCAAACTTTTTTGGCCTACGCCTTAAAATTGAAATAAAACCTGAACACATTATAAGCCAATACATCCTGAACATAGCTCAGAAAGAAGGTCTAGAACTTAGCCTTGCTTCTCTTGCTTACGTCTAAGAAATTAAATTACAACATTTGGGCCGAACTCTTGGGGGGGGGGTGGGGGGATTCGGGTGGTTACTGCCTGAATCTTACAAAATCAACATATTAATACGTTTGCAAGTTGGCTTGACAGAGCTAGTCGAGAATAACCAAAGTAGTAGAGAACTATTTAAAAGTCTATGAAACGATAATAGAAACTATCCAAGCACTTACTTCCTTAAAAGTGTCAGTAATTTGTATATTTAAAACAAATGATTGTGGAAAAGATTTGAAAGCAATGAGTAGTTAATGGAGGGGGTACACAATTTCAAATTTCAGCAAACAACATTGCAATATATTATTCAAGGAACCATCTACCGTCAATCACTGAGGAGAACTTAGAAAGCTAGTCTAACAGGCCCACCGAACGCTTGTATGGGCACCGGAGCAAATGGAAAAACGAGCCTCTGGTGCCCTCATAGTGAGATTTATAACTCATATAGGATCATTTCATAGGATTTGGAAGCCTCTCTCAGGCTCGGGGGTTGACTCGAAGCAATCTGCTCCACCTGTCCCTTCCTCTCGGCGGGCCTGGGAAATTGCAGAAATAATGTACTATCATATATAATCAAAATATTTACTTTTGGCTGAACAATACCTACGTAGAGCAAATAAAGGCCAACAATTAATTAGAATTATATCTGAATTGGAGTACACGGATTTGATGCAACTTGTTAGTTCTCTCATAAGAGCCCAAGTTATCATATTACCTCAAGTCTATTCGATCGATTCGAGTCATGCGAATCAGGAAAATAGCAATCAACGCTAAATCAATCGGAAAGTTCTCCCCGTTCCGTAATGAAAATCTAAGTTTATCTAGAAATATCTGAAATTTCATCCTTCTTTGGTATTTTCATCGACTTCCTTATGTCTAAAAAAAACCAGTTCTTAACTTTCTTAACTCTTTGAGCAGTCGAGTACTGCTTTCTTATAAACCACATTTTTATAAAACATGTGTATACTCGAATCTTTTGCACTGTAGTTCATTCTAGGGGTTCATGGTATTGCTGCATGCTCCCACCCATGAGATAATCTTCTCAGTTTCTCCACATTATTCTAGATACTGCAATGCTGCTGTCAGTTATATTTCTCTTCTTGAAGTTTAAAAATGGAGGTATGAGAATTGATGGTCAAACAGTACAAACTTCAACGATTGTACTACAGTTGATACTTCATATAATCACTTGTGTTGAGAATATGAAGATATCAAAGAGAAAGCAAAACAAAAGTCACATTTTCCAAATATGAGTCTGAAAAATCACGATTAAAACCAACAAAAAACTACCAAATTACCTATTTGTATAATACCAAGCATATACTGCTGTAAGTGTATTTAAACATTCATTGGTGCGCTCAAATCAAGCAATAAATATGTTGTGATGTGTCTATATTATCCAAGTGCAGATCCAGCTGCTCTTCAGAGATCAAATACAAGGTCTCCTGTTCCATAAGTAAGTAATTCATTTGATTATCAAATTCACAGCTTTGTAGCTCTGTACTGACTTCTAACACAAGTGTAACACACCAGTGAAAAAAGCTTATGGAAGACTGATTCTGAGTTCGCAGACGATCGTCGTCTATCTAATTCACATTAACTTCTGGCACTGATCCGTTACTACAAAAACAATAACGGAATTAGAAAATTTGTCACCTGGAAGTTGGGCTATGGAAACTTGGGAATCTAAGAATGCACATACTTCCCCAAAAAGACTCCTGAACTTCCTTCTTATTCCAGCCGTAACAAAGTGTTTAATTTTTGTACCAAATAACTAATGAGTGATTTTGACAACACTAACTCAGCAATAGCCTTAAATCAATACTGGCTAACACATACTTACGATTCTTCAGAGATCTCAGTGTACTGTGGAGGCCTATAGTTTGCATGGTCTCTTATGGCATCTTCGAATGATGGAGGCGCCTCTCCAATGCTAGTTTTCACTATAACCTGAGATTCTTGTATTCTGTTCTCGAATATCACTGTATCTTCTAGTGCATCATCGTATGATGGCAAGGGCCCTGTCAAGTCGGTACAGAATAGAAAACTAAAGTTTATAAATAACATTTCTATCATCTACAAACTTCAATAACTTCAGAACTACTGTATCTAAATGCACTCATCCTATACGAACCTAGATACTTGGAAATGATAAAAGAGACTCAACTGGGCAATGACAAAGAATGAACTGATATACCTTGTGCAGGAGATCCGTTGACAAAGTACACACAAAGATCGGTATTTCCTTCGTCTCCATCTGGGAAAATATTGCAAAAAATAATGAATTTCCTACATCCATATCACACAGGGACTTAGAACAGTGTTGATCAATTGAAGTCATTAAACGATAGAGTCCTGCTACTGTATTCTCTTCATCTAGAAAAGTTCATACTTTCCTTCTACAAAGGGAAATAAACAATGTAATAGATGGAAGTTATGCTGGATTCTTGCATTTGAAACTAACAGAATAGCTTACAGTTTCAGATGAGAAATAGCCCCATCATTACAGAAATCAAAGAACTTGTAACAACATAAGGAAATACTCCAGACAACATGAATCTAACATCCGCCGTAGAGGGTAAATGAAGCAAATGAATAAGCCTAGCTAATAAAAATAAAGATTACATCATCCTACCATAGTATCAAACTGCATAATAGTATCATAGGAGTAAGTGAAACAACTAAGGTGACAAAGAGGATATCCAAGGAACTACAAAGTCACCCAAAATTCTTGGAACAATTGCTCAATTGCTAAGATTTACGCCATAAACTAGCTAGAGCATCCCGTTGCCTAAAGCAAATGTGATTAACTAATAAGTGGCAATGATGCCTGTAAACAATGCCAATAGTTTCGGATATCGAATAAACATTGAATGAGTGGAGGAGGTGTAAATTTTAACTGTTGTCACGGGAAAGGGACGTGAGTCGGAAATTCGTAAAAATGTATGATGTTCCTAGTACTTTTGGTTGGCACTGCACTTGATACGCAATGGGAAGACGCAGTGAGACTTCGCCAACCAGTAAGTGCAATGGCGACATAACATGTGTTCAATAGTGTACTTAAGTAAGTGTAACAATACCACAGACACCAGATGAAAAGTTTTTGAGTTGCAGACCCGCTAGCCTACCTTATCAGGAAGGGAAATACTAATGTCGTTCATTCAATGACGGACTAACAGTACCATACGTAACTACATTTGTGTACCTTAGACTATATAATGGTGTCTCGACATAATACAATGTGATGGAAAAATAAGACTACCTTGACCTCTTGTGGATGTTAAAGCTTCGCTTCTACGTGGACATGCTTGGCGCCTCTTCCGGAAATAGGCCCATACTCCAACACAGACAGCACACACCAATAATACTATTGGTATTGTAACTACCAAGACTAAGGTAGTGTTTGTTTTTCTGTGCGAATTAATATTCGGCTCATCTGTTTTTTTGTGGGGAGGGTGATCTGTAGGTAACAATTTGTGCATTACTACAAAACAACAGGTATTTTCAAGGAAAAGTAAGAACAGCACAGTATGTTCACGGGTACTATATTGAGGAATGATCCTTGATTCGCAAAACAACTGACGAGTAGACACGGAGATAATGCATAGTTTGCTGCTATGCCCAAGGTAAAAATGGCTATATAGTACTTTATTTTACTCACAGATTTTAGTCTAGAACTGTAGACACAGTTATAGAACTGCATACTTTGTGTAGAACTGCACGTTACTAAACAAACCTTCAAAATAATTATATCAAAGAATTTACGGAACCAAAGGCATGTCTAACTACGGACGTCTGTCAGAGCACTGCTGAGCATCCAGACTATTGCCATAACTCCAAAAGCATGAGGGTTTAAAGCCCACTTAATTCAAAACATACCAAAGCTCGGCTATTAGGTGTAAGGCCAATTAGCTTCTGTGAGCAAGCAATTTCAAAAAAAGATAAGATACAACGGGCAATATCGCTCTACAACGATGCTCAGTGAAATGCTGCGAGTGCATTAATGGAGCTGAAAACTTCTCACGATTTCTCACCCCTTTTCCAATTAATGGAACATATTTCTAAAATTCATACACACGAGACTGACTACAGTGAGAAATTAAACATAGAATAAGTAAGTATAACTTACCTGTGTTGGTATACAAATACCCATAGCGACAGGACCAATACTTATAGCAATATGAGCATAATGATGGATGCAGCATGTTGAACTTATAGTAAGCAGGAGGATGATTCCCACAATAACACCGATTCTTACTGTACAAAAACCGGAATTTGTAGCCTTTACATGTGCATTTTGAATGATAGCCTAAAATGAGTGAAATACATAAAAAGTATTATCCATCTCATTCTACATGATACTGCAGTAGGAAAGCATCGAGTCCCTTCAAAAACTGATAAGTGGCTTCCATCAGTCAAGTCAATCAAGAGACATGATAAATGAGAATTGTGCCTCATGCTAGAAAGATCACCCACACCAAGAGTAAAACAATAAGGAAGACATGAAACACCCTAGGATACAGTGAAGGTCGAATCAGCTACAAACTTAAACTAAGAGATATCCTACTGATACTCCAAGGACCCTGCAGTACAGCTTTCAGGTTCCTTTCGATCCACTCACAAACTTATATCTCAAATACAGCAACAAAAAACAAAGAAAATAGCTAATATATAACTTTGAGATCTAATCAACAAAGCTCTACCTTCAAAAGTGTAATAACTTAAACAACAAATGATTGATGGAAATACAACAAAATTAAGCAAAGTTGCATACTATTGCCCGCCTAACATCATATGTACTACTGACCATAAGATGAAAAGGGCAGGTGTGAAATAGTAGAAAAACTAAGCAAAGATACTTTCTGATAAAACATAGTAGCTTCCAAAACAATACGTGCAACTGACAGTCACAGCTTGGCAAAGCAAGACAAGAGATTTAAAGAAAGGAAACAACGAAAGCCGTGCGAAATAACCAATAGCAACATTACCAGACAAAGACACGATGTAACAATATAAATAGGTAATAAAAATAACGGTAATAAAAATAACAAACTAATATTGGCGATCAACAGGCTTAAATATTAACAAAATATTTGTTCAAAGGGTAATGTAACATACTTAAGTCACTATTGACAACATATACACGTTGTATAGCAACCTTTTTGATAACATCAAAATAAAACAGTAGTCAGCAGACTACCCTTGGTGAACAATGTGTAGTGCCTGAGTTGCGGTCTTGTGAAATGGGAAAATTTCAAGACATGGGGATCAAAGTTATGTAGACTTGATGATATACTGAAAGACTTCTGTAAGTAAGATCACATTCATCAAGGAAGTAGAATGCTGATGTAAAGAACTGCATCATTCAAATTCACTATAAGAATTTACTGAAAGCATTCAGAAAGGATAGCAAACCTATAGAATGATCAAGTACAAGGGAGGATATTCAAAGAAATCACAGGTCACCTGGGCTCCGTGAGTATACCATACGTATGTTCGATGATTTGTCACTGTTAATTTCAATTGTTATATTGAATTGGCTGCTAGCTTCGAATAACTCGAGGTTTCTGGTAGGTATGCGGCCTCTGAATTCCATCGACTTCCCAGTTGCATAATTCACCCTCAAGACGTTGCTCGAAGAACCTTGAAGTCAACAGGGAGACTCTCGGAGAACCCAAAGACATTTGATAAAAACAAGTTAGTCAAATACCAGAAGAAAAGCATTTGGCAAATGTGAATCAGATGCACCGAATCGCTCACTGAAGTAATTAATTCCAAGAGTACATGAGTGATAGCGTCCATGATTATGCAGAACGTCCATGATGGCGTCCATGATTACGTGAAAGATGACATCGATGAATATGAATCAGATGTTTGTTTAGAAGCCAGCAAATACCAAACACAACATACCTGTATCAATATATCCAAAATCTAACAAATACTTCGAATTAGCAAGACCATTGCCTTTCCATGAGCAATTGCTAGGTATGAAATAATTCGAGTTCGAAGCTGTTCTATCAAAGTTAATTTCACCAAAACGAGAGCTACCGTATGCATACTGCGCAGGCTGTGTCTGAATACTGCATCCTGAGAGAGGTAGAAGACATCCATTTAATAGCATGCTGAAACAAATTGCTAAACACTAATATCACCGAGATTCGAGAAGCTACGGAAATTGCAAATCACAAAAAAGTTGAAAAACAGTTAAGAACTGGAAGAGTGGGAAAAACAAGTATGAAAACTTAGCGGGGATGCAGCATTGATACAAAATCTCATTTTAGTTTGAATATATTATATATATATATATATATATATATATATATATATATATATATATATATATATATATATATATATATATATATATATATATATATATATATATATATATATATATATATGTTAGAAAAGTTAATCTCAAAATGAAAACAAATTAAGTACAGATCCAGCCTAAACGACGTCTGTAGGCTAATAATGAGCCCTTGGAATGAACTAGATAAGCTCGCTACATATTTCATAACACCACAGTACGAAATTATCTATTTATATACATTTGCAAGTCACAGCAAACGTCAAACAGTGATGACTTCCTTTTACGTGCTGTACATAAACACCTATGCGTACTCAAAAGGCGGTAGCCAAAAACAGCGAGTTTCCCACCTGCTTAATCATTATTCTGTGTACAACAGCACGTAATAATGTGAGTTGTACGGGCAGGACGCTTGGCTGAATGCGAGCAGTATACAGCGCAGCCAGCTATCAACCCATGTCCTGATGGATATGTTCCTCATTATAACTATACATAGACTAAGTGTGTGATATTTTAAGTACACGTGTTTTTTTATAAGAAAAACGTTTATAAGAAAATGAGGCTCAAATGGCCAAAATCTTAAGAAAATAATAAGAAAATCACAAGGCTCAAGTTCAAGAAAATGCTAAGAAAATCACAGTTCATCTTCTTTACATTCCAGAAATTGATATTGGCTCATTTTTGCAAACTCTCGTACAAAGATCGAGACTTATGGTGGCCCAACAAATATAGACTAGCCTGTTTTAGCCAGTTTATTCCTGCAAAAGTTAAGAAAATCTTAAGAAAATCTCAGCCTCAAATTCGTGAAAAGTTAAGAAAATTTATCCTCAGGAAAAAAAGTGTTTTTCTTATAAAAAAAAACGTGTATATAAAGTTCGTACTGTGTATGTGGCGTAATATCACGGACAAGTTACGAATTCATGGAATTCACAGTCAGTTACATAATCGGACAATCAACGTTGTAAGCAACGAAAGCAATTCGTTATTTCTATAAATGTCATGGTTTTTAACAACGATCGTGGGCGACTATCACCGAGAGATACTTATAACGATACAAACGTGAAGAGACGATTTCAAAAAACGTACTTTCCGACAACAACCGCTCTGGATAACGAGTTGGTCTTGGGTATAATGGGGCAGCGGCCATGGCTAAAGTAAGATAAAATCGTGAGAGAAAATAAAATCATTACAGAGTGCAAACAAATTCTGAACAATCAGAAGCTTACATTTACTGCTCGAAAATTGCATCTCAGAGGCATCTGCCAATGCAATCTTCCCTTTTCACTTTCACAATAATCCCTTACTGTTTCATTGATGTCATAAGCGATGGCATTCACTCAGTGACTTTTCCCATACACAATGACAATAGCTCATAATAACAAAACATAGTCAATCTATTTCAAGGTTCACCGAAAGTAAATATAATTGATTTCTTATAGTGTTTAGGTATCCAATAAAGATAGCTTTACAGCATTACATACAATATCAGACCTCTCAGTTTTCATCTATTGCACGCTATCATTTGATAAATAAAAAAATGTCCACCATACTTAACAGATATGTTGTACGGCCATGCCTTACATAGTTATTCAAAATTGCTTGTAAAATATCAGATTCTTCAGTGCGTAAGTATTGGATGCTACCTTTTAGTAAATACATAAAAATTTGCATGATACTTGATGGATATGCAGTATGCAGTTCCAGCTGTATAGCTATACTGTGCTGGTCAGAGCGGTAATAGTCCTACTTTTTCAGTTTCAAGTCAACATACCACTGTCAAACCATGATACAGTCGATACTTGAAGCGAAAATCCACTTCGTTCAATAAGAGAGTCTGCTACGAACAGCATCTCTACGTGACTTCTCTTTGAGATGAATTTGAAAGGAGAACGATAACCAGAGAATTGATTCTGTCCAATTATTCCATTGTTTAAGATTTCAACGTAATCAGATTTATACTCTGAAATGCAAAGATCATAAATACAATAGCTAAAGATAGAAGCACAAACTCTGACAGAAATTTGTAACAAAATATAAATAGGAAGTCAGAAGGTAGGCCATTGGTGGGCTAAATCTTGTGACCATATCAACTTTTGTAAATCTAATGACCTTCTCAACGCAAACAAATATTGTTTAGACAGCAGTGGATATTCAATTTATAACACACTGCTCTGCCGCTACCTTTGTTCAAAAACAGATGATAGTATTCGTTGGCTTTGCAAAACGTGAATTTCTAGTAGCCCATAGAGTTGATATTGCAACTATACAGTCTCTTCCTTATATCGCAAAGAGGATACATTCGTGGTCCTACTAGTGCAAATTGATCATCTACATACAGAAGAAATGTCAGTGTCTATTGTGATATTGTAGTGCACCATGTGAACCTCACATGAGTACGTAATTCACCTAATGAAAATTATCATAAGGAAAGTCTTAAATGTTTACCAGTGTCGAACATCTTGAATCCAAACAGGATTCTGTATCCATTCGTAGCCACGAATTTAAAAATACATCGCTCCATAAAGAAATATGTGCCTATGTTCATTCTTGGCGTCAAAGTAATATAGGTAGCGGATTTATATCTGGTCAACGAACCACGACATTCTAAAAAGTTAAAGGTAAAGGTCAGAATGAGGTTGCATTTCAATTTGTAAAATCTACTCGATCTAGATTGAAATCTCTCAGCAACGAAACAGAAACATTATGCTGAAACAAAACAAATATAGAAACATTTGTATGGGTAAAACATTCCATATCAACTATGCCGAACTTGAGCTATTTATCGTAAAATGTTCTAAAGGATTAATTCCATACAGTGTACATTAAACATTTTATCTACTACTTTTCTACGTAATATCGTAACGTTCGTATAGATTAGTAGCCATATCTGTAAAGCTATAGCAGGAAAGTAATCCAGGCCTCCCAGCTAACATTCACTGATTCCTTTATGAATTTATCCCTATTTTCATGCTCCGAGGCCTGCAGAAAGTCTATGGCGAAAGGAAGAAACAGGCACAAGTCTCCTTACTCCTTTCATTCCATGTTGTCACCATGCTGTCACAAGTCCCCTTCATCCTTTCATTTAGCTCGCAGGTCTGATTCATATTGGGTGTCAGGCTCATTGGACATAAATTTTTAATCCCTTTTTCAGTTTAGCCTATTCTTGACCATGACGTAAAAGGACTTGTTTGCCCTAGGATAGCCTAGCATACAATATGAAGCAAACCTAAGTATTTATTAGTAAAGTTAATATGGATTTTTGTAGCTGTGTTTTCAATTTTGTTTTTGTTACATGTTTTCATGTCAAAGGCTGCGGAGTTGTCATGGCATCTTGCACTCCGTGGTATCGTCCCTGTAGTGTAGTCAGGAAATTCTATGTAGTATAGCAAGTAACATGTAATTGTAACATTTTATATTGAATAGAAAAAAACAAACAGGTTGCTAAGTAGCGAGAGAGATAAAAGCGAGAACCATTCACTAATTCAATTATGCATTTATCCCTATTTTTATGCTCCGAGGCCTGCGGCAAATCTCCGGCAAAAGGAAGAAACAGACATGCTAAGTAGAGAGGGAGATAAAAGTAAACCTTTTGATTTTAGATTTAAAAGGAAACCACGTGTAGGAATATGGGAAGAAGGGGGGGGGGGGGGAGATAAGACGCTCCATGGCTTACAATGTCTTGGCATGAATGCTGAATTGTGGGATAGAGTTCCTGTATTAGGTAATTTTGATTTTAAAAGAGTTTCTGAATGGGTAGAGCTACTGGTGGTTCTAAAATTCTCAACAGTTAGTGCATAATATTCGTGACCAATAACATACTAGAAGCAATGTCCTTTGCAGTATCTATAAGATATGAAAAGGTGTGCAGCCAAACGTTGATGAGACATAGATTGTAGAGATTTTTTGAGAGTTGGATACTTCATGAGACGGGTGGCTATGGACTGAACTTTGTCCAGAAGATAGAGAATTTGTAACCACTTAACTACCCTTGAACATAGGAGCAGTACCCTAGAGAAAGACGAATTTGGGGTTTCTAAATAAACAACAGCTGAGAAGATGACAGAAGTCCACGGGCTCTGGAAAGGAAGCAAGGCTTCTGGGGTGTATTTAGCGATGTAATGAATATGTGATTCCCAATGAGACTGTATGAAACAGAATGTGGTGTCCTGACAACCATAAGTAAACAGTGCTGAAAAATTTCAACGGATTGACCTGGTGACAATGGTATATAAATTCTACTCTCTTTTCATGTCAAATTTTCTGTGAATACTTACATAAAAACCCAATATTGCAAACAGCATATAGCAAAAATTGGAAGATGAAGAGAAGAAAGGACGGAAGGACAGAAAGATAGGCCGACGAATGCATGGAAGAATGGAAGGGTAAAGGGGAAGAATATTTATATAAATATATCTATATAATTTAGGTTTTACCTCGAACAACATCAATGCGACTGGATTCTATTGGAAAAAACAAAAGTCGAGTAAAATGATCAAGGGTTGAGTATAAAAGAAAAAACTTGGATAGCAAGATATTATGAGCAAAACATATACATCAAATTTAGACAGAGGACAGATTCTTTCTACCAAATAAAGAAATTTAGGCTATGAGTCTTGAACTTTATATCTATGAAGATCTATTTATTGCAGATTTCTATTCTCCCAATGAATGTAAATCGCATACCCAACTCATTCGAGAAATAAGCATAATGTTATAGTTAGAAGGCTAATTTCATAATACAATGTCCCTGCATACACTGAATGGTTTACAATCAGGGTGAAGTAATGTGCAAAGAGATATAAAGACTTCAAATGTATAGGGTCCAATACAATCCGATAATGAAGGGGGAAAATGAGAAATGTTAATAAACATAAGAATAAATTTGCAAATAGACATTAACTATGTAAACAAAGAATTTACAGTCTAAACAACAATCAGCTTACCTGGCGGCCTATGGTAACTTGCAGGATGTGCTAGAAGTGAAAAGTAAATCTTGAAGTGTAGAGTATACAAACTTGGAAAAAGCTATTAGCATCGGCCCAAGTGAACCATTCAAATATACGGTTAGAGTCTTGCTTTATACAATACTATGACTACGAAATGGGCGAGTAGCAAAGTGGTTCGAAGTTCGTCGATGGTTCGGGCCAGGCCGACAGATCATAACTAGGATGCTCGCTAACTGTCCACCCAGCAGCAAATGGGTACCTGGTTGTAACACTCGGGAAGTTAAAGGCGGCAAGGAAAGGAACTGGCTACCCTAATCTACTATGACGACGACTCAGGATAAGTGTCCCTCCATCGTGCACTACCCCAATGTACGGAATCGTATATGGGACTAACCTCTACCTTTACGACTACGAAATGGCCTACACGCTTTTTGAATATAAGAAACAAACTTTCTCCTTTCAGCCTTGACGTTTCTTAATATTTTGTCAAGTCCAGCCTTAAATGTTTCTTAAGTGATTCCTAAAATTCTTGAAATTTCCTATAGCAACAAGCCAACTATGAGACAAGAACATTTGAGAGAAGGATGTTGTTTGTATTTTGTTCCCAGTTCAATTAACAATTTTCTCGCAAAAACAAATTTTTCAAGTTTACTTTTGAAACTCAGCCTGCCTGTGTTTCTTAATTGTTTCTTAATTTTTGACTGATTTGAGCCTCATGTTTCTTATATACTTCTTTCTCATAAAAAGACGTGTAGTGAGTGAAATAAAATCCAGTAAAGCTCGAGACCACCTGATAGGCATACGTAGATTTGATTAGCATGGCAATCCCAGAAATAATTAATTTGATCATCAAACACGAAACAAAATTTGTTGCTGAGCTAAGAGTGCACTTTTCAAAACTAAAATATTACAAATCCCAATTTATAGCGAGAGAAAATCTCATCGATCTCATCAATCGCCAATAATAGACAATCAGAAGGATGAAAAGCATCAATGGGTTACAGTAATCAGTGAAGATCCTGCTGAAGGTGACAGCAGGTGTCATGTTTTGAAGAATGAAATATGCTCGTACTCTTATAACATATACGTGCTGTAATCCTTCTAACACATGTATCCGTGTGGAGTCACTCAGATGTATCCGTATTAAACCAGGTGGCATCAGCAAGTATTTACATCTGACCTTTCTACAAGTCCTACAATCCTATCTGTACCTACACTGTACTAAAAATGTGCACTGACATGTAACTTTACTGATGTAACAAACCCAGCTGATCCGTGGCTGTGATATTGAATGTAAATGAGTGGCTTCTAATTCCGTCCAAAGGAGGGATTCTGATATTCATAATGCTTGTAGATGATATCAAGGAGAATGGTAGCAAAGAACCAGAAAAATTTCCACCATAAATCACTGATCCATTCCTACCAGCGTCTATGGTGACTTTTTTATCTGGATCTGTAAGACCAAAAAGCATTACAAAAAGCCATTTATTTTCTGCTACTACTTCATCAGCATCAAATTGCAACGATTACGCTCCTAACGGTCTCCATGAGAATCTTTGGCGTATGGATCAGTTGATTTAAATCTTTGATTATCAGATTAAAAAATGAACTGTAAGAAACAGACACCAACATGAAAATCTTGTGAATAGAGTCTGAATCTCAAGATGACTAACGTAAGATAATGATTATCCAATGGTCGATGATAGAAATCAATGACAAGGGAGTATATACAACAAAAACAAAAAGTAGATATTTATATATATATATATATTTAAGACAAGGGAAGATCTAATGCACGAAAAAGAAATGGCTACAATGCATAGATTTAACACTCTCAGTACTGATGGCAAATGAAAGGTAGACGAGGGGTAGAGAATCACTGGCCTTAAAACTATAAGCACCAAAATAGACAATAAAAACTAAAGGCCATGGGGCATTAGGATATAATGTCTTTGCTACTTTACTACAAATCTTATCAGACCAGCAAAAATATCTGAACATACAGCAAAAAAAGCATAAGGGCAGGGAATTTAAAGAAACCGACGAAACTAACCTGTATTGAAAAACTCAGCATATAGGTTGATACGTAGTCTAGGGTCAGTTCGTATTGTGACATTGCAAAATACTCTCCCACTACCAAATTGGTATACTGATGCACTTGTTCCGTTCATGGTGACTTTCACTGACGGACACTTTTCATCTATAAAAGACAAAAATGATTGAAACTCCACCTAGCAGCTTACGATATAATAAAACAAGGACTCGGTTGGTCAACAATAAGTAACATGAAACAATATAACAAAACCAAATGCCATAGAGTTAAACCCTTCCTCGATCGCATAAAGGTTACAAATGTTTACCTCTTACACTCTACTGCAAAGCAGTCTGCCATCTATCACTACAAATACTGGCATTTGCTTCAAATATATACAAAATAAGACTTCCCTACGTTAGAACAGCAACAATAATATGCCGCGCAAATTGATATTCTTAACGAAATCTTCTACATCAATTGCTGAAGGGTAAGAAACCCAATAACTCAAACATGCTCATGTAATAAACAAAGCTGATCGAGCAAAGTAATCAAAAACTTACTCTTAGTAATGGTGATTGGCTCAAAATCTGCAACAAAAGGGAATTATATACTTATTACGAATGCAAAAGCACTGCTATTTAACATCTACACTCAATTAAGAACTTTGTATATTTAAGGGCCTAGAAAATCAAATCACTCGTACAAACATTCTGTAGAGGACGACGAAGCATGAGTTTTAGAGGAATGCAACTGAATGATAGCATATAGAGAGGTATAATACAGGACCGTAAGTTCCAGCTCCGTTCCACGATGTCCTGCCATATATTTGTTGAGATGTCAGTACTGTAGTAATTTTCTGGGAGGATGAACCCTTGAATTAAGCAGAAGTCCCGTTTGTTGCCACTGTTGAATAAAAATATATACACAACTTACTCTGAGTTTGTAGACAGTCCTGTGCAAATGAAACATCGTCGACTGCAATATCACCTCTAAAGGAATGATCACGCTCAAATTTAATAATGACCTACGAAAAAGACCAAATTCTGTTACAATATAGTCCAACGTGTTCACGCTAGCTTCAACAAGGCTTCGATATGAGCTCCATCAAGACAACGGCACGCTCTTTTGTCAAAATATTGGAAATTAAGTGAAATCTGACGAAAGAACCTTCCTGCACACTTCTTTCAATGAGGGAGTGGGTACTTCCATAAATCTGGAGGTAGAGGATTAAGAGGCACAAAAAGAAGCTGTTGCCAAAAACTAATAGAACATTTATTTTGGCACTATTTAATTCAGTTTATTTTAAGAGTAAGGAGGCAGTCAATCAATCAATCAATCAGTCAATTAATCAATCAATTAATCAATCAGCACATATACAGTTAACAATTCTTTATATCAGAGTTCGGTTGATTAAGTCGATTTCTTGATTCGTCTGGTTTCTTTGGTCCGACAGACAAAAATAAAACACGTACCAAAATTTCTAGATATCATCTACATATCATTCAGATCTATAATACGTGATAATTGAAATTCAAAATGTTTCAGATATTTTTACACAAATATCATTGATGTTTGATAACTCGACTGCCCGATAACTCGAATATTCGCTACCTCGAACTTTTCAAACCCCCTCGTTTTGTTTTCCTATGAAAATGCTGTTCGACAACCCGAATATTCCAAAACTGAAGCAAATTTCAGTTTGTGAAAAGTAAGATTCTCAAAAGGACGATTGACTATATGACCATCACCATTAACCTAATACTGTTATAGGGAATATACACACATAAATTTTGTGGGATTTCACGATGCCGTATGATCATGAGATAGAGCATAGAAAATCTGACATTGCCTTGATAGAGGCAGGAATGAAATAATCTAGCAGTAATAGTTGCACGCCCAGCGAACGATAAGCTATGCGACAAAGATGGCATATTGACACTTAAGGCAAGCATTTACGGCCAATGAAACAGGTGGCTGTCATACTAATAGTAAATGAGAACATCGAGGGAGATGTTCAGAACTATGGTGAAATACATGGAATTGCAATACTGCTGGAGCACCTAAGAAATCGGCATTAATCGGATGTAAGAAATTATGGTACTGCATTGTTTCAATTTATTTATCCTTTTTATTTTTCTTTTATTTGTTGCAAGCGGGGGTTGATGGCTGGTGGCTGAGGTTGTTTTGTCTATTAGTTGTTGTTTTATTGGTTCTAATTTGTTGATTGGAGTCATTGTTCGATGTATGAGAGTTGAAGCAAGAAGTACTGTGATAACGTATGGATGGAACCGTGAATTACTGGAAGATAATGAGGAGCAATGAGATGACAATAAAGACGAAGAAGACGACGACGACTCAAGACCAAGTAACATTGAACATTTTTTCATTCTTGCTTGGACAATCGGATCCTTTGGGTTATTAGTCGATTCCTATATTCTTTTGTTTTTATTGAAATTAATACAGTCCTCTTGAGCGAAAAACCAGCGATATTTCTCACATCGGATAAGCTCTAATAATTAGAAGGGTATTTGAAAAATAAATGTGCTACCTGAGCCTACAGGCAAAAAATAGCTGCGAGGTTGACAAAATGGACAAGTGATAATACAATAATACAAACAATGATAATTTTAATGCAAAAAATCAATTGCAGGTCCTTACTTTATAAAGGAATGATGTAATATTAAATCTGACAATTCCAAACTTCCAAAAATGCCCCTGGCTACCTGCAACTTGCCACAATACCCTCTCAGTTTGAGTTTCAAGGTCTTTATATATGATGCTTAGTTTGCCAATAGTATGACCGCTGTAAGTCCACATGTGATAGAACCACCGGAACTGCAATAAAAGTAACGTATTTCAACTAAAGACAAAACATTATCAACAAAAAATAGCTGCAATTAATACTGACAAAGTAGACACTACCATATTTATTGGCGTGCAAAATAATACTAAACCAATAGGCTGATCCTCCCTTGTAAATATGCAAGAATGAGAGGACGCTATTCCGTTCATTTCTCCTGATATCAGCAATTTCTATCCTGATTTGCAATGTTTTGCTATAAGTAGAGGAACTATGGCGTCTGGTAACAGCCAAGGTATTAACTGTACAATTTGTAGTAAACAAAAATACCCTCCCAATGGACACAAATATCACACAAACATTTGAATAAATCAGCTTTAACCTATTAAAGATCGAATACAGTGGTATTTTTTGATGGAATTCCTAGGTTGGGCTTTTCAATAGAATAACATTTGGCGAAGTCGGAAACATAAGGGTTATAGGGTGTGTTCAGAATATTCATAAAATGTGCGGTCAAAGCAGTAATACAGATCGACTTTTCCGGAAATGTAAGAGTAGTAATGCAAAATGGGAACGGGATGCAACACAAATGGGGGCAACAGCATTTGTGGAGCTCTTACTATTTACTTCTAATTTACTTTCCCATTAAATACTGTAAATTGTGCTGCGTGTGAACGGTAGCCATTATGTCCTAGCTTATTTACTTCAAAATAGTAGGCTTTTCACCTGTGTTTTCAAATACCTTATTTATCTTCTTGATTTGTATATTTCCTTGTTTATGCTCGCTTAAGTATCATTTGATGCATGCTTTGTTTAGTGATGTTTTACTTTCTGTTTAGGAGGAAATCGCTTAGTATAAGTCTTCTCTACTTGGCTACTAGCGAACCTCTTGCTTAGTTAGTTCTAACTTTAGATGCGTTCCGCATGATCCAAGTTTCTTCCATAGTTCTGGTAAGATCGTATTTTGTATTAGGTTATTTGCTGCTAAGCACACTTCTCAAGTTATCTATATAGAGCATTTGAATAGCTACAACAAAGGTAGCCAAATTCTTCTTGGACAACAACCGCATAAAATAGAATTCAAATGACTAAAAGCCGCAAGACGCTAATAAAAATTGAAGTAAATGTCTCTTACATCATTCGACATACTAATACTCCGCTAGGCTAATTTCAACGAAAATTTTTTCATTAAATCAAATCTGTATGCAAACTAGATCAGTAAATAGTAAATTTCGTCCTTTTCTTATTTTTGACAAAAATCGCCCCTTACTACCTGTTGGCTTAACTATATTTCTCGAGCCGCAGACTGAAGGTCCATTTCCATTTATTTCGGATTCCGGATTTCGCATGCGAACTGTGTCAAATACTGAGGTCTGGGACCTTATGACTCTTAGTAGCCTGGACACTAGTCCATTGTTCAGAACATTAACGGTTCTTTATTATAGTATGATTGTAGTTTCCTGTTCAGTTCACGTTTTACGCTTACAAGATACGTTCTAGTTCTACGCTTACGATATACGCTTAAAATGCTCGTAGTCTTCTCTTTTGTACATAGTTATATATAATATCAAGTTTTGTATATATTTATCAACGCGTCTTCTTTCTGGACTTCACAAACTGATTGTCTCCAGTCCACACGAGAACGTTTTGCGCGGTGCGAACGTTCAGATGTCGACTGGAAACAATGGGTTTACATGCGAAATGCGAATGTTAGTGGAAATGGCCCTTAAGTATCAAAGAGCCGCATGTAGATCGCGAGCCGCCGCTTGGCTGCCCCTGAGCTACAATAACACGTAGATTGTAAGTGTTTTATTCATTTACTATCTATTATTTACCAAGTTAGACAATGTGTTTGTTAGCGTATTTGTGTTCTGCTTAATTCGCAGTGAAAGTGGCTAAATAAATGACCTGAGTTAATGAAATTCCAAGCATTAGAGGACTTACTGCGTTCTTTGTCTAATTATCAAGACTGTTTGGTATCAGATTTATAATCCTTCGGATATCTAGTGTCTAAATTCTGTACCCTGCGCGTTACATCTTATTTATAAAGCAGATATATGCTCAGCTTCCTTTCCCTCAGTCTTTAAATCCTTAAAACACCTCCAACACAATTCTGGTCTTCATATAATGGGAGGGTGATTGCATTTATACAGTTTAAAGAGCATGAGGCTTAAATTACCTAATACTGAAGAAACAAATTCCAGCAAGAGCTATACATCCATAGTGAGTTAAAGAGATGCGTGTAGTAGAAACAAAAGTGGTTGAACAAAAAGTTTGTGATCACAGTCCATAGTCTAATATATAGAAACGCATTTTGCTATTAAAGTTTGTGCTTTTTCTAAAGTTTTTGATCTCGTCTCCCTATCTACCTAACTTTCCTATCTCTTTCTTTCTTTGTCAGGGCTTTGTTATAGGCTCTATGGCCTTTCCCTGACATTACTTACTAAAAGAAAATGCATTCTTGAGCCAGAGGTATCACTCTATGAATCCAGGGGGTCATCATTGGTGATGAATAAGAAGGATCTCTCAATAAATTACAACACACGCTTCCCTAGCTAACGTATCAATCCAGTATTAGGTCTCAGTAAAATCATATGTCTATTAATATCACTGGGGCAACTGGCAACTCACCGTGCATTTGCTCGTTAAAGATCTTTGCATAGTTTTACTAATCAAATACCCAAAGGCGCCAGGCATAACACGACCACCTTCCAGGTAGACATAATAGCCATCTAAAGAAATGCAATGGAAAACAGTAATAACAACAACATAAAAATGAGTTGATTAGTTCAACGAGTTTGAAATTTTAATAAAAATGCAAAAAGGATTTTGCTATAATCATTAATCATTCAGGAGGTCAAAGTCAATAGGTGATGCTGCGGAGATATAAAGATCGAATGCAGAATCATTCCGGAGGTCAATAGGTGATACTGAGATATAAAGATCGAATGCAGAATCATTCAGGAGGTCAATAGGTGATACTGAGATATAAAGATCGAATGCAGAATCATTCAGGAGGTCAAAAGGTGATACTGAGATATAAAGATCGAATGCAGAATCATTCAGGAGGTCACTAGGTGATACTGAGATATAAAGATCGAATGCAGAATCATTCAGGAGGTCACTAGGTGATACTGAGATATAAAGATCGAATGCAGAATCATTCAGGAGGTCAATAGGTGATACTGAGATATAAAGATCGAATGCAGAATCATTCAGGAGGTCAATAGGTGATACTGAGATATAAAGATCGAATGCAGAATCATTCAGGAGGTCAATAGGTGATACTGAGATATAAAGATCGAATGCAGCATCCCATGATCAAATGTCAAATTAATTAGAGCTATTAGAAGAAATATGCAATAAGGGTACAGCAGATCCATTCATTCCATAACTCATTCATTCATTCATTCATTCATTCATTCATTCATTCATTCATTCATTCATTCAGAAAAGAGGAGCCAAACTCCATCAAAGGCTAACTATATCTTTATTTGAAACAAAAAGTACAGTTTCAAATTCAAGATGCTTTAAATTAGTATTTTAAATGGCAAAAAGCACTCTGATAAAACAATCTTCTGTTCCACACTTGCTATTATCGTATCGTAGATCGGATAGTGGTCAATTCCTTATTCATATTATCAAAGGTAAGTTTATCAAACAATGGTGCTTAAGTTATATAAACTACCTCCTGCAAATTTATTGGTGTGATCTCTGGTTGGACCCGTATAATAAGTCAATGGTCGTCCTCTTCTACGTCGCAGCCGTTCAGGGGCATAGATTCCAATTTGCCAGTCACAGAGAGACGAGTCAAAGTTGCATTGGTCGGCTATTTGGCCTAAAAATCGGGTAGGCAACACGAATTAGATATTCCATTCCAAAGAAACAATGGCACCACAAATCATATGGGAATATACTGAAGAGATGAATGCGATTTTGATATCACGAACTTATTGAGCAAAAGTTCCTAAACTGCTATATAAATAAATAAATCAATCATAAAACTAAAATAAATATATATATACATATAAAAATAAATATAAATATATATATATATATACACATACATACATACAATATATATATATATATATATATATATATATATATATATATATATATATATATATATATATATATATATATATATATGTATATATATATGTATGTATATATATATATATATATATATATATATATATATATATATATATATATATATATTATATATATTTATATAAATATATTTATATAAATATACACATATACATACACATACATACATGTATGTGTATGTGCCTTTACACAAACTTTCCTAAACTCTATCCAGTCGATGGGGCTGCGATGCCCCCCCCCCCTCGTGGTATGGGCAGCTCTCTCAACATCAGAAATAAGATGTGGACGAACATCAAACTTTTACACTTCTAAAAGAGTTTCATTGCATCTGTTCTTTTCAAAATTTACTTGTTTCTTCGTTTCATCTTAACTATATACTTTTCTTTGTATTCTATGTAGTTTCAATGCCATAGAACAAACTTCGTATGCCGAGATGCCAGTTATAAATCGCTTATTAATTATTCAGAAGTATAATTGCACTGTTGAGTTGTTCTTGAATGCTATAAACTTTTAAAAAAGTATAGTTGTCTATTATTGTAGTGTCAGTCTTTATTCACTTGCTCGACTCAGCTCTTTATTTGGACAATGGACACTAATATATGGGTAGCTGTAGAATCGATTGCCAGGAATAACATAGGATAAACAATACTCGCTACAAAAGTTCTAAAACATGCCCTCTTCACGGCATTGCCATGGAATGAAAAAACAAACTTTGAACAAACTATAGCTAGGAATAATGAATACTTACTACAGTTTGATTCGTCACTCCCATCAATACAGTCCATTTTAAAATCGCAGACAAACCTACTGCTTACTGCTTCTCCAGAATGACAAACAAATATACTTGAATCATTTCGGGAATAATCTGAGAAGAGAATGCACAAAAAATAGCATGGGACATTTCAAAAAATCTCAGTTGAGACTCTGAAACATAAGAAAAACGCGACCAAGGGGGCGGGAGGAGAATGTAGTGAAAAAGAGGTTGCAGAAATAAGAAGAGACTGTAAGTTGACAAGTCGGAGACCAAAACATAAAGAGGAGAAATGTGTAATGAATAGTATAAAGACAATAATGGAAGAAGAGGATAAGGGGTTTAATAGCACATAATGAGCGTAAAGGAAGCTATAATGGGCATCCAAAGCAATGAAGTAATGCTCTTACCATACGTATGGTTCACAAACTTGCAATTTCTTGAGAATGAGATATTTTCTAGGCCAAAATATGATGTCCAACTGTTAAAACTGGGAATGTTGGCTTCAAAGAGCAACTGAAAAGACAAATCCTTAAATCACAATTTAATCACGAATGACATAAAACTAGGTGGTGTACTAAACAGTTCCCCACAACTTAAAAATGAATGAACTATAACCAACATTTCAATGAATGAATGAATGAATGAATGAATGAATGAATGAATGAATGAGTTAATGAATGAATGAATGAATGAATGAGTTAATGAAGGAATGAATGAGTTAATGAATGAATGAATGAATGAATGAATGAATGAATGAATGAATGAATGAATGAACGAGTGAGTGAATGGATAAAGCAATCAGCAAGCTACGGAATGATTGTACGATTTGCTAACTAGATCATTAGTCGATCAGGTATTCACTCCAATCATAAATACAACGAGGATGAAGAATATAAATCATTTGTAAAACAAACTATAGTTTAACAATCCATGTACTGTTCTAAGGTTAAATTCTTCACCTCATAAGGAAATGAACTGACGTCTTCAACATTAAAGGTATTAAAAGCTGACAAAGCTGAGGGTTGATTCTAGAGCACCGAATGAGCACAGATTTAGCCACAATTTCGAATGTAGCAGCCCAATTTGTATGTGTGGTAGAGGCATTGATGACAATAAGCACTTTCTCCTGCACTGCCAACAGTATGACCTGATATGTATCGATATCTTTCACCAGCTATCTTTGGCTTAGGTATACATGAATTGGACGCAAATATACTATGTAATCTATCTCTGTTTGGAAGCCATGACTTGAATGTAGTTCAAAATATATTCATAATTGAAGCGAAAATTTCTTTCAACGAAGCAACAAAGCGTCTTGATCGATTGAATGATAAGAAAATAAATAGCAGCGAACCACTTCCTGCTAGACTTGTTTGTTTTTCCAGGTTAGCTTGGTGCCAAACAAACATTCCAATCCAAAGGCGTTTTTAGCCAGAATGATTTGAAGAAATAGGGCTTGTTTTGCATTGTTTGGTACCAAGCTAACTTGAACCGGTAACAGTGAAAGAATTGCAAGTGCCATACAAACTGGGGAATAAATGACTTTGTGTCCTTTCCTGCTTTGGATGGCACAGTAAACTGTTTTTTGTACACGTGTCTTTTTAGTTAAATTTCAATGGTGATAGAAAAAAGATAAGATGAATTGACTAAGGCTATAGAGTATATGCAGTGTGCATACATGTTCTGTTATGTACTAATTCTTCACTTCATAAGCAAATAAATAGAAAAAGGCTACAATATACAAACAAAGACACAACCTGAAATGTTCTGTTATGAGGTAGTTGAATAAATGCTTGATACCAATGACCTCTGGATGAATTCGTTGTCCATACACTTTCTATTCCGTTGCTATCCTCGATGAACACGTGCATGCTGCCAATAGCTCTATATGCGAACCGAATGCTGCAAGTGCTATTTGGCATTCCTTAAACAACCAGATAAAAAATAATTCATTTTGAGTCCAAGTTGTTATGCAATACTTAAATCCTTGAGTAAGTATCACCTTTGCCGACTGTTACTGGGTAGGAGGAAAATTCAATATTTCTCGCTTTCGTTACTACCTTGCTTACTTCTAAGCGTCTATCTATCAAGCGCCTTTCCAAACTCATCAAATTGACACAAAAAAAACAGTGACAAAGCTACTACACACCAAAGTCACAATAGCGTACCAGAAGATTTTCTGTGTACTAGATCCCTCACTATAATTTATTTTTGGCAGCATACCTATGAGGAAAGTGCTGGTGATAATGATTCACTAATGATCTCAAATCACTCACCTTACACCCCACCTTAAAATTCTATCCACGCAAAGATGGAACCTTTTGTCCCAGAAAGTTGTAGTGCGCATGCAAATTCTATTTACATTAAAACCATAAATTCTACTCCAAAGTCACCTAAACATATGAAAAGTTGAAACAACAAAATGATGCAGCAGAACAACTTTAAAGCTATTCAGGAAAACTGTTTTCACTACCTATATAAACAGTCAGATGGAACCGATGGAACACTCATTCCAGTCTATCTCTGTGAACCAAGCTGTCAACACAAAAGTGGCTCAGTGTTGTAGTGTGTTGTTGTGTTGAGTGTTGTAGAGTGTTGTATCCTTCTTACAGAAGAGGGTAAGTCCCTTTCCCTATAGGTTCCTTTGGCCAGCTCTCTTTCAAATACTCAAGTACTACCTTAATGAGATTACTAGCAAAATTTAAGCATTTCTTAAGCGTCGGGTCTCCTATAAAATCAGTCTACTACGACTAACTTCAATAATTCACTAAATCAGTTCAACGACATCTATGGGTAGATTCGATTTAGAGATATTTCCTAAATTAAATTCCATAAAATAAGACACTGAAAACCAAGAGTGAAATTCCAATTGAAAATACAATGAACAGAAGAAAGTGTGATTTTACTATCGTTTTCAAAAGTCACTGCAGTTCCGTTACCCAACATAATAGCGAAAGCATGTGCAGTACATAGCAGACAAGGACAATTTCACCTATAATATAAACGCTAAAAGCAAATCTTCAAACAGCTTTATTCAAAACCCCAACAACAGTCCTTCTAATTATTAAGTTCTAAACATGATTTGCAATCTGATTTTGAAGTAAAGATCATAATTACTGCATACCCAACTACAGCTTTTACTACGACGATTTATTTCGTAGTAATATCCAGACACTCTTACTCATTCCCTGCCTATAAAACAAGCAACTCCCTTGAACTCATTAGCAGCAAACAACAGTACAGCGAAGACACTCAGAAGATTAACATAATACAAACCTTGGATTAAGTACTTGAATCTCAGCTGTGCAATGCCACTCATGTAGCGTCCATGAGCAGAATTAACATCCAAACAGTATCTTCCCAATGCTGCAACATAGATTGAAACAAACATTACAAACCATGACTGGAATGAGCTTCTATGGCAAAAGTAGTTCTTAATTTATACTAAAAAATTTTATCAAAGAGGAAAGGGGCTTAGAACTAATCTTTAAAGTAATGCAAATTTGATACATACAATTATTAAAATATCTCTTCCATTCATAGAAAGGTTTCTTTGAAACTATCCAGTCACACATGTCGTTTTGGAAATCACAACGATTGTACGCTAGACAATCTGATTCATCTTCTCCACCAGGACAGTCACGGTGATAATCACAAATTTGATTATGTGATACACAAACAGGGTTCTTCACCGTACTATTGCAAGCGCTGTGAGTCAGCTTAGGACAAACAGATATGTAATCTACAAAAGAAGAGATCAGGATGCTACAACTAAGGTGCCCTATGATATCGTATTCTTTGCAAAAACAAAGTAACAGATGATCCAATCGTCAACAACTTCGAGAGATTTCCTCCGGAGAGTTACTGCATGGCTCTCAGAACTCCTTCTACAAAAACTCCCTGATTTTTCCAAGGTTTTCCAGACTACGTTTTTCAAAATTCCCTGACTTGTTCACATATCTCCAGCAGTTCTCGATGGACCAAGAAAATTACTTGGAATATATATACAGACAAAGAAGAGCCAAAAACAAAGAGACCGTGGAAAAATTCCCAGAACAGACAGAAATTTCCTGATTTTCCAAGTTTCCCTTGACCTCAAATTAATCTCCCTGCCTTTTCCAGATCTTCTAGGTTTCCGGACTCCTGAGAACCCTGTACTGTGAATTCCCTGACAATAAACATCCGTATTTCATAATACATCTCTACTAGTAGTAGAAACATTGAGACAAAACTTATCTACTAATAGGCCAGATCACAAAAACTACGCATGAATCCTGAATGAAGATGACCAAAGCTAAATACCATCCAATTAAGTGCATTTGAGACAGCTTGTACATTTTTGAAGATAGAAATAACAAGTAGGATATTGAATTTTCCATCGTATATGAAGCTCAGAGAAGCAGGCACTCCGAAATTAGATATTTATATGAACAACACACCTTGCTTACATTCCCAATATGTCATATTTCTGCATGATGATTTATTATTACACATTTTTGAAGTAGGAACTGTAATATTGTTTGTCAAGCAAATCCCTTGGCCAGACTTTAAATGGCCATATAATGAATAGTAATTTCCAATCTTTACATCTTTGAAACCCAATAGATTACATGCGGACCGAGCTGCAATAAGAGACATACATTTAAAATCAGTAGTTACGCGAATGATACATGATTGAAACCACTCAAAGTTGAATGAGCAGTCCTCTACAGAACCTTACTCCAAATGTGGTATAATCAGATAAGGTTTCTACCAGAGCTACTACGAGACAAACTGGGTTATGCTATCCTGCTGTGACAATGATGTTTATATCTAGCACAGGTTGACCCTTACTACGCTCTTCGCAAATATCGCTAAAATGCCTAATTTTTGGGAAAAACTAGTTAACAATATTGCCCAGGCTTCTAAATTCTACTTCAAAGTGGCTAAAAATCCCACATGCTTCACAGCCAGTAACAAAACTCAACATAAAAACTACAAATTCTAATGAAAATATACATATGATATGCGAGAACAAAGTGGGTGGGAAGTAATATAAAATGAAAAAGAAACCCAATATGACCTAGAAAGGGCGATATTGAGAGTATATATATATATATATACATACGCTGTCTTGATATAAAACATTCACCATTATTGCAAAACACATCAACAGACAACAAATCCATCATGTGACAATTGTTAAATATTGCTTACCTTTTTCTTCAGAGCAAACAGCAGACCATGAACCATTTAAATTTTCATAAAACAAACCAGCCGGATAATTATGTGATGGAGATGACCAGAGCTTGACTAATCTTATTGGTGAATTTTCTAGAGATAAATTAATATATGCAACAACAATTCCTTTGCCAATAGGTACTTGTCCAAAATTATGTTAATCTACCAGTATATGTTCTAATTGATGTCATAAATTGACAAGATTCAACCGCATACAAAACATGAAATTTATCTAAAAACGACAACTAATCATGTGATACTCTATTTTACTCTGTCAACTTCCAAAAATATACAAACACATTCCAAGATACAACTTGTCTTTCACTTGGTACAATAGTAAAGGTGTCACACGAAAACGCTATATTTGATACCTGAAAAGTATCTTCCAGCCAAAAATGGTAGTGACAATGGCAGAAGAGGAAGAGCAGATAAGTGCATTCAATGCCTGAATCTAATCGTATGACTTCAATTTCACAACTATACCCTTTGATAGGCAATCGCCGTTGAACCATATGTCATCTATTCCAATCCTTCCAAACTGCCCTGCATTGATGACTCCACTAATCTCCACCTGCAAAATACTTATGATTAATAATGCTTGATAACAAAATCTGGGAAGAAGAAAAATGCTACTAATCTGTATTTTCAAGAGCGCTTCGATGCCAGAATAGCAAATGCAAGCATCTTGATAAGAGATAACAAAACCCAAATACAAAATACCATTGGATGTGAAATATCTGTCAGCTTTATAGTACTATATCGTTTTGCTACTGTAACAGTACAATATCATTTAACTAATATATATATAAGTATATCGCATTATTAATATAATTGTACATGCAAGCTGATAGGCTGCCACCAAAACTCATTATATAATTCGTGATAGCATTTCCAGAAATCTAGATAAGAGGGTAGTCGCGGATTCTATGAGAAGTACAATGTGTGACTAATGTGTGTGAGAACTCTCGAATACACAATGAAAAATTTATATATACCATAATAGTAATGCATGAAATACAAAATTTTCCATAAATGCTCTCCTTCAAGCGCAAAGCAAACAATCTATTCGAGATGCCGTGTGTCCACAACAAATACTTCCAAAAGCTGTAGATCATGTTGGCAAGAGCATGTCAAGAAGAGTAAAAACCCCCATTCATTCTGCACAACGCTCCTCATTTTGGGAGGATATTTCCTGCATGAAAATCCAACCCAATGACAAAAGGTTCACAGTGAAATTTGAGCTAAAAGACGAAAAGTGATTGCATCCTTCAAAATCAAGGAAAATTCCAAAAAGTTCACCTGAAATTCTACACTGCTCTGCAAGATGATATCATATCTGTTCCATGTTGTCGCAGTAGAAGAACGAAACAGAGGTTTGCGGTGAATTCTTCCTGAGCTGTCTTTTGTAATGATGTTAACAAAAAGGTATGTTTTTTCATCATCTGAAAATGCTGGGCTCTTATAATGCAAAATCATCTAGAGGTAAACGATGGTATAGTGTCTTACAAATAAACAATAAAAAATAAAATTCATATTTCTAATAATACAAAGACGATGTGCAAAGATCTGAATCTCATTCTGGCACTTGGGCAGAAGAGAAGGGTCGATTTAAAATAAGATATATGAAAAGGATAATAGGAAACTAATAAAAATTTATGCAAAAAAAGAAAAATATACAAAACAGGAAATTACATAACATATGGCTTAGAAACATGAGTACCTTACAAGATCCATTATTTGGCATCAAAACGGGTGACATTAAGTTGGCAGCTTTGTCCTGCTTAAAGTCCGGATAACCACGTTCATAACGCAGATAAAGAAATTTCCCTATGCAAGAAATAAAAGTTATTGAGTATTTATACCAATCAGTCTATTAATGATCAATCACACAAAGCATTCAATCAATCAAGCAATCAATCAATCAATCAAGCAATCAATCAAGCAAGCAATCAAGCAATCAATCCACCAGCTTGTTAACACAGCATAGACATCCTAATATATCAATATTCTTGTTCATTTTCCCATATATTCAACCAACTTTTACAAAATAGTTATGGTAGCAATTGAATAACACAACATGATATCTGTAGATTCTCCTCCAAGCTCTTTCGAGAAATTCAGTAAGCATTGCAGAGAGGATTAGGTACATGTGACATCAATATGGAATGCAAAGGTCGGGTGCATGATATGGTAAACCAAAACTTCAACATATCAAATTCTGAAATTACAACAATAGATGCACACTAGCCATACCACTAGAGCTTTTTGTTGTATGATCCTCCCATCCAACATCACGTCCCATAACATATTTGAAGTCTAACCTGTCATCTTTCACTTGTAACCAATGGCAAAAGCCATTCTCAAAATCACAGGACCATTGTGGGATGTAGTCACCTGGGAGGCGAAAAAGAAACTGATCCCTACACATCTATTGAGATTACTTTCCAGCAAATAATTAACAGACTAAACAAAAGAGCCATGAATTCTCTAGTTGAACCCCACTGAAAGTCATCCCTAGAAAAGTATCAAGCGAGTAAACTGCCATGGCTTCTGTAGATAGAGGCTTGTCTTGATCCAGAAGAAATCTTCAATTTTGCTCCTCTGTAGGAAAACTACTCTTGCCTTAGGTAGTCGCACGAAGACAAAATGTGATGCTTATATACTTCAGTTCCTTTTCCCTATTTTCTATAAGCATAAGAATCTATAGTCTGATAGGTGTTCATGGACAACCAACTGGGCAGTTTTAAGCATTTACAGATCATTATAGCAAAATGTAAACTTTTAAGCATTAATGAGAATTTAATTGTGCAGATTGTTTTTAGGTAGCGTACAGATTGATAACATACATAACCTGTGAGGATATTTTTTGTATAATACTTTGTTAACATATGAATAATCAATCAAGAAACACAACACAATAGCTTGCAATACCTATACCACTAAGAAGAAGTGGAATTCTTGAGGAGCCTCCTAAGTGGGTGAACTAACAAGGAGGCTATCCCTTCGGTCTTAATATTTCAAAGGTTTTTATTTTGCATAACAAAGTGTCGAATCACTATTAGATTTAATTGAATTTCTATTGAAGTTACATAGGGCTTTGAAAATAGCTTTCAAATGCTTTTTAAACAGGGATTTCCCGTATAATGAACAGATCTTAAGTCATACTGGAGAGTATTTTTATTGGTTAGAAACAGATCACCACGTGTCAGTTACCTTGTACTGAGAGAGTGAATTGGTGTAATATGGCAGAAAGAATCTATGAAAGTGCGCTGGTGTTAGCTTATTAGTTGATTCATGAACGAAAGTTAGTAGCTTAATTTTAAATATATCATCAATACGTAGTAGTTTAAAATCTTTAAAGAGGAAGAGTATGGGCAAGAAAAGTTTGATGACAGATTGCTCGAACAGCTCTTTTCCGGAATCGAAATATTAGCTGGATGTTAGCTATTATTATCATTATTATCATTATCTTAACAAATGGAAACTCTCCCAATCATCTGATTGCTCTTTCTGTCTCTGTAGAAATTATTCAGCGTACCAACGCCGACTATCTGCTGGTTCAGGGATATAGTGTTAAAGTGTCAAGAGAACAACCAGAGAGACACCAAGTTTCGTATCTTGTTACTCTTCATTCAAGTCAATTTAACTCAAACTTCAATACTTCAAATCTATCCTACTCTTTCATTTCATTTTTACATCTTTTAGGAGGGTTACCCTTCAGCAAAGCTGGTTTTCAAGGGGCCCTCCTTTAAAAAGAAAAAAAAATATGTATACAGCTAAAATACAATAATAAAATATGCCAAAAAAATACAGAAAAAGTTTTACAAAACTAATACTTGAACTTAAAAGAAAAATAAATGGTGCTATGCGAGCATGGCTTTTAGCTTCACTTTAAAAGTTGCAAAGGTATGAGCTGTTCTACAGTCATCAGGCAGTGAGTTCCAAATTGTAGCCCCCCTGTATGCAAAGCTGTTTTGCCCAAATTTCGTTGTCATTCTTGGGGGCCTTAGATTTAAATTGGAATTTCGAAGCATTCTGTTCGTCACTACAGATATTCTATTGAAAAGACTGGACAAGTAGACAGGCGCTTGGCCATTTATTGCTTTATAAACCATGCCCGCAGACTCTTGACGAATCATTTCAGCTATACTAGGCAATCTTAATTGTCTCAGGATCGGTTTAGCAGGTGCATCATACGGACTATCCGTTATAATTCTTATGGCTCTGTTTTGTAACTTTTCTAGAGTACAGCGGGTAGTGACTCCACATGCTCCCCAAACAGAGCAGCAGAACCTAAAGTGAGGTTCTACAAGCCCCCGATATAGCATCTTTAGCGTATGCTTAGGGAGTAATTTTTTGGAATGTCTAATCATTGCTATAGCCCGAGTCACTTTCGATGCAACTGCTTTTATATGGTCTTTCCATTTAAGCTTATTATCGATGTGAACTCCTAGATACTTAACAGAAGGCTTTTGCTCAATATGTTCCCCAGATATCACAAAATTTGCTCTTAAAGGTTCTGCAGTAATTTTATCATTTATAGAGTGTCTAGTGCCTATGAGCATTGATGTTGTTTTGGCTATATTTAAAGATAACTTATTACCGTGTAGCCATACCTTAAGATTTTCCAATTCAGCGTTCATGTTACTGGTTATGTCTTTGACATCCTTTGCTGAATATGCAAGACTAGTATCGTCCGCATACATTGTAACCTTAGAGCAATTCAATGCGCATGGCAAGTCATTAATATAAAGAAGGAATAGGAGAGGGCCAAGGCATGATCCTTGAGGGACTCCACAGGTTATATTTTTAAAATTAGATGTTATTCCATTGACTCTACAGCACTGCCGCCTATTCTCTAAATAGGATGAGAACCATTTGTGTTCAGTATTCTTAATTCCATAATGGCTGAGTTTTTCGAGTAGGATATCGTGGTCAACCGTGTCAAACGCCTTCTTCAGGTCCACAAAAACTATCCCCGTGCACATTCCTTGATCGAGATGAAAATGCCATTCATTAGTATTAGATAAAAGGCACGTGACCACCGAATGAAGCGATCGAAAGCCAGATTGTTGCCTGTAGATAAATTTGTTTTTATCGAGGTAGTCATATAACTGTTTATTTACAATATTTTCATAAAGACGTGCAAGGACTGGCAATACGGAGATTGGTCTATAATTAGATCTTTCTTCCTTGGAGCCTTCTTTATAAATAGGTGCTACCCTAGCAGTTTTCCAGCTGTCCGGAAAAATTCCACTTTGTAGTGAAAAATTAAACAAATATGCAAGGGGTCTAGCAATAACTGGTAAAGCAAGCTTAATGAAGAAACTTGAAATATTATCTAATCCAGATCCAAAAGAGGTTTTTATATGGTTACAAACGTTGAAAACTAATTCTTCAGTTATTTCTTCGAAGTGAAAGATTTTATTATTAGGATTGGCATTATAATTACCTGCTATGAGAGAATTCTGTTGGTGAAGTACGTTTGCCTTAAGGGTCTCCCCTATGCTACAGAAATAGCTATTCATTAGGTTAGCAATCTTGCTATTATCGGAGATAACTTCGTTTTCAATTTTTATGGATTCTATTTTGGTAGTTTTAGATGTCTTATTAACAATTTCATTTACAATTTTCCAAGTTTGCTTCGTATTGCCAAGGTTCTCATTTATCTGTCTTGTATATTATTCGCTTTTTAGTTTTCTATTTAGCGTGTTCACCTTATTTCCTACTCTCTCTCTACTTCCATCCTCTCTTGAACTCTGTCCAGCTATCCAACTATCTTTGTCTCTTTCTCTCACTGTCTAACTCTCCAACTCTCTTTTTGTAGACAAATTACTCGAATCTATAAATTACTACCAATCAAAATTAAGAATAACAGGATACAAGATATACGTAAATATGGTTAGTAAACAACTTGCAAAAACAACTCTGTAACGTAATCATGACTAATGTTAAGGTTACACTTAAGCTGTGCATATAGTGAAAAATGATATTATTGCATATCGCAACAACTAGTCATACATAATATACGTCAGCTGCGTGAGAAAGTAAATGAATGGTTAAAGAAGAAAGAGCGCTGCGAAGGCGTCGAAGCGTATGGAAAATCCCCGACAGTCTCTGCCCTGAAACTCTTCCTCATGTTGTATCTGGCTGTAAGTCATACTTAAAAGATGGCCGTTACACATAGAGACATGATTCAGCTCTATACTTTATCGCTTCTACATTGCAATGTGTCAGTAATTCCTCCTTATTTGTTGACTTGCCTGGATTGCCTTCTCCGTGTATTATAACAGGGGATAGACTGCGCCCCAATATGCCTCTTGCCATTAGTCGGGCTACCCTCTATGTAATTGAGTTGAGCGTATGATAAGAAACCGATTTAAATATCAACGCAGAAAGAAAACATGGAAAGTACCTCCAGCTCACTCGCGATTCATCATCAGGCTATAATGATGTTTGGGTTATTAACCTATCTTTAAGCACTTTGGGAAATTTCGGCAAATCATGTGAGCCTTTTACTGATATGTGTAGGGAAATAGGTTTTGGAAAGCAGCACTTATATTTCATAATAAGAAAACTAACAACTGTTATTATCCGATTAACCTACTATAATTCTGCTTGCGTAACAAGCCTTAGACTAATCCCGACTTACCAATATGGTCTACCAATATGGTCTGGCATTATAATCTTTTATATAATCTATTTATGTACTCCTATAATCCATCACTATCGATCTATTTTTACTGTTATTGTTCTATCATGTTCAGTGAATGTACTAAGTGTGCCAGATACAAGTTACCCAACAGTAGCGAGATCTGAATTTGTAACTTAATGCTATATCAGATATTAGAAGTTTAAAAAATGTTGCCCTTAAGTCAGCTCCTAATTCAGATATAAACCATCTTTGGTCAAGAACCAGCACTGGTTGCAATATTCAGTACGATCAATTTCGCAACACAAACCAAATGATAAATGTTGTACAAACTGACAATGAAAATCGCCTTCATCACGGTTTCAAACATAAATCTCAAAGTTTCATAATCTCATATATTCTTCTTCATGCTAGCAGTTAAACTGGACACGTCTGGTCAAAAGTACAGAAAAATATGCCCAAAAACACTTTCAATCTTACCATTAAGTACCCAAACAACACGCTGGCTACAAAAAAAGAACCTCTGCAAATGGTCCTTCTCTTCCTCTTCAGTTTGCTCATTCTGCTTTCAGTCCGAAGAGTCTCCAGCACATTGGGTCTAGTTGTAAGTCCTACCTGGAAGATGGCAGGTATACCTGGCGCCATAATTCCGTTCTTTTACATATCTCTAAAACTCTATCTTTCTTAAAAGATAACTCGTTGTTCGCAGATCTTCTTTCTCTTCCATCTCCATCTTTGATTATAGGTGATTCTCTCAGACAAGATATTGTCTTAGTACTAAATAGTACTGTTGTGTATCTGCTAGAGTTGACTGTTGGCTTTGAGTAAAATATTAAGATCAATAGTGAACGTAAATCTGATAAGTATCGCCCTTATTTTGGCCCCCCAGGAAAAGTAGTGCGATGCTAAGTTTACTAATCCCGTTGTGAGTGCCCTTGGTATATTTGATAGATCCTCTGATTCCCGTGTTTGATGTTTCTATTTTCATTTCTATTATTTCTTTTATTTTCTATATATTGTAACATTTGAGTAAACTAGATTATTACATGTGACAGTACTACTTTTGTATAAGCATACAAGCCAGCTCTACACAACAAAACAATAGAGAGGTCTACATTGTATGTAATTGCAGTGGTATTGTCATGATACTACGAGGTTTCAACAAAAAAATATCTGCATTAGCAGCCTTGGGATATTTGATACTTCATCAAATTCGTATTTCAAAATGTGTAATGACAATGGTGTCAGCATTCATCAACTCAACTCTATCATTTCAAAGTTGTCTACCATGGTCATACGTACAACTTACTACATATTCTGTGTGAGGAACAAATCATGGTGTGATCCGGAGCTCCTAAACTATTAATATCCTTGTCTCTTTTTCCAATCATAATAATTAATGTTACTATTATTTATTGACGTCAATGTTAAGTATTTTATCTCTCTGTTAGCACACTATGCCAGTAAACTACAAATTATCATGTTGTGAGTTTTATATTTGTAGATTTTACGATTCTATCGGTGAATAAAAGTTTGAAAAAACGTTAATTGGTGTAGTAAATTTTGGAAATGAACAGTTTTCCTTTGTTAAATTCTGTAGGACCCCACCCATATTGCACGCTCTCCTTCAATATTTCCTTGTTCGTCCCTGACTTTACACCAACAAGAATGCGGAATACAGCAAAAGGCAGCGTGGGATACATTGCGACATTATAATCAAGCCCGAACCAAAGATCAGAATCTGATGGATGAACCGTCTACGAATTGATAGTCATTAGCAGTACTTTTCATTAGAACGTTTCTTCTATTACCAACTGAAATACTGTTACTTGCATATTTCTTCATTCCTGGAACTTGCCCAATGAATCTTCGACCTACATTCATGGCCAGACGTCAGTTCTGTGCGATAGCTTGAAGTGTGTACGTAGGGAAAACACTAATAACAATAGTCAAACCATTCACTTACAGACTGATGCTCGCAACAACAGCAGGACTGACAAAAGCCTTGGTGGAAGGGCCATGATAGTGACGAAACAACACCTCTCGGCTAGCTAGCAACCAGAAAAGAAAAGCAAACAGCGAGGCAGGCCAATTTCACAGTGTGAGATCGGTAACCTGTCAGATCAACATGTCTGAAGGGCTAAGATCCTCTTTCCCAACATATGTTTATTCCAGTGATTTACATACCAATCAAATCTGTAAACTGAATGCACGGATACCTATGTGCAGCAGGAGTCAATATTGGATGAGTACACAAGAGACGAGAAAGGTTACGAAATATATCGTATAAAGTCTGCTAGTCTCTGCGTCAGAATAAAACAACACGTACCACGAGCGAGCATCAGGACAAAAACACTATTATTTATTTATTTATTCTAAAAATATTTACCCTAAGACAGGGCCATTTCGATAATCGACACTGCCAGGATAAAGGGTGACTGGTCGAAGAACCTTCCGACAGTCAAACAACTTTTTATGTTTGATCGACAGTCATGACATATAAGATCACGAACAGACTATGTCCAGAAAATCTTTGGAATAAATTTCAAAGGAGATCTCATTATTCTAACTATAATACTAGGTTTTGTGAGAATCTTCAAATTCCAAAGTACAAATTAGAGCATTCTAAAAAGAGATTTTCTTACACAGCTCTGAAGGCTTGGAATGAGATTCCTATGAATATTAGGGAGCTCCCTACCTTGTATCAATATAAAAACAATTAAAAAGTTATTTGACTAGCTGAAAAACAATATAAACACGACCCCCTGGAAAATCAGCAGTAGAAATGTTTTATTGTAATTATATATTTAAACTTCTGACCATGCAATTAGATTTAAGTAGTTATCACCATGTTATTAGAATTTTGTTATTAGTTAAATTTATTCTATTACGCTGAAGGGTTTTTCGTGTATAAAACAAATTAGAATATGAATATGAATATGAATATGAATATGAATATGAATATGAATATGAATATGAATGTGATAGGCCCGTAGCCAGCTTGAATTCACAAGGGGGGGGGCACAGCCAATATATATAATAAATATATCTATATAATTCATGTTTTTAGGGGAGGCACATAGTCAATTCTCAAAAATTCCAGGGGGGGCTTGCCCCCCAGGCCCCCCTTGGCTACGGGCCTGGAATATGAATATGAATATGAATATGAATATGAATATGAATATACAATTCAGTTAAGTATATCAACTGCTTTCCAATTGTCCCAGCAAAACAAAAATAAAGCAATTCTAACTAAACTTACAATAATTTTTAATTAAAAAGCTACAAAAAAACGTAAAATGAAAATAAAAAATGAAAGTCTTGCGAATGCGAATGCAAACAAGCTTTCCTTGAATAATAATATCAACTTAATGCTTTTAGTTTCGTTTTGAATGACTGAATCGAAGGGGCTAACTTCACTTCCGAGTCGAGTTTATTCCATACGTTGACTCCGCAAAACGCAAATGATTTTTGGCCATAGACTGTTCTCATGTTTGGTACAGCAAGATAGCATTTGGTATTGCGTAGAACCCTGGTTTTCAGGTGCAAGGTCTTTCAAAGATTTATACACCATTGTACAATTCCCTTGATTGATTAGTTTTTCAATTGACGGCCAGCCAAGCCACTGCAATAGAGGAGCAGCTGGAGTGTCAAAAGGGCTACCTGTAACAATTCTAGCAGCTCTGTTCTGTAATTTCTGCAAGGTATTCAGTTTCGTTGTCCCGCAACATCCCCAAACAGAGCAACAATAACTGAAATATGGTTGAACAATACTTAGATACATATTCCTTAATGTACCCTCTTGTACATAGTGTTTTGCATACTTCAAATCTCCTATAGCTCTAGAGATCTTCTTCTGTGTATATTTGACATTGCTCTCCCATTTTAGATTATCATCGATCAAGAGACCAAGATATTTAGTTTCCTTTACAAGATCGATATCATTTCCGTTTACTCGAAAATGAGGAATCTGTACCATTGGTGTATAAATCTTCCGCAACTTTTGCGACGATCCTATGATCATGGCCTGAGTCTTGACAACATTCAAGGAAAGCTTGTTTTTCTGTAACCATTTCTCGAGGCTGGCAAGTTCTGCATTGACAACAGTATCAATCTCTTCAATACTATCGGATGAGAACGAAATTGCTGTATTATCCGCATACATTGTTGCTTTTGCCCGTTTCAATGTATAAGGTAGATCACTAATGTAAATCAAAAATAGAATCGGTCCAAGGCAGGAACCTTGAGGTACCCCTATGTTGATTTTAGCAGGATCTGAGCTGACACCGTTGACCCTGCAGAACTGTCTGCGATTATCTAAGTATGAGCTGAACCACTGGTGTTCAAGACCGTCAATTCCGTAAAGACGCATGTTATTCAGAAGAACTTTATGGTCCACTGTACCAGAGGCTTTCTTTAGATCAATGAAAATCATGGCGGTAAATTTCCCTCGGTCAATATTTACGTACCAGCCATTGGTACAGTTAAGTAAACAAGAGACAACAGGATGCATATTACGGAAACCATGCTGATCTTTAAATAAGTGCTTTTTGGAATCTAGATACTCGTACAGTTGATCATATATGAGCTTTTCTTATAACCTAGAAAGTACTGGTAGGAATTATAACAAGAGAACAGCTACCTCGTATGTGTAAAAACTCTAATTCTAAAATGAAAAGTGATTCGGCAATAGGACAGCATCTTGTTACAAATCCAGAATGCGCCGAAACATATACAGACGATAATTTTCGGATCATTGAGCAAGCAAGATCGTCCTTTCATTTTAAGTGCTTTGGAATCAGTTTACATTAAGACTCAAAACCCACTCTTGTGTAAACAAAAAGAGTTTATTTTCTCACTTGGAGTCTTCAAGAAAAAACGGTGAATAGGTGCTAATTGGCTAATCACAGGGCCAAGTAGACCCATTATTCGTGATATCACGTTTACCCACATCTGGCTATGTATTTTGCTTCACTTTTCGGTCATTATCTGACGTTTCATACTCTGATGAGTGTCAGGCTAAAAAGCTTTCAGTAAACTAAAACAATGTTCCCACTTTTTCATGCTATAGCGAAGTTCTGTAGTACCAATAGACGTTTCATATATATATATATATATATATATATATATATATATATATATATATATATATATATATATATATATATATATATATATATATATATATATATATATATATATATATATATATATATATATATATATATATATATATTATATATATATATATATATATATATATATATACAACGAGAGATGCATTCAATAGGGCACTGACACAAATGAGAAAGGGCAAAGCTGCAGGAGAGAACTGTATACCTACTAATGTAAGTATACATAATATAATTTTTGGAGGAATTGTTGGAATTATTCAACATAGCATATAATATATAGAAACAATACCAAATGACTGGCAAAATGGAATTATATGCCCAATATGGAAAAAGGAAGACAACAGATTGTCAAAATTACATAGGGATCACACTGTTGTCACATATGGGGAACTTGTAGGGGCGTATTATTGAGAACAGATTACGAACGGATCTTGAAAGCATCACTGGAGAATGGCAGCATGAATTTAGACTGATGAAGAGCACGATAGACCTAATCTTCAAAATAAAGATGATACTTGGGAAGAGCTGGGAATGGTGAAAATAAAAATTTGCATTATTCATCAATATGGAAGAAGCTTTTGATAGAGTTAACAGGGAAGCCCTATGGGAGACAATATCAGATGAATACTATTCTATACCACCAAAATTAGTATGGATAATGAAAAATATGAAAGAATTTTGCTTAGGCTGTCATACAACATTCGCTACCCTCATCACGACTGATGATGGTGCATAGTGACTTCACATCAAAAGACAAATATATGATTGAAATAGCAAACTATTCACCTATCATATTACATTCACTGAAATTTGGTGGATTGAGGGTCACAGATCCTTATTACAGACCTTAATTGTGCTAGTATTTAAGCAAAAAATATTTTCTGCGAAATGATGTGCCCCCTTAAAAATGGCTGATTTTTACAAGAGAGCTACCGAAAATCAATTGCTATTATGGGTTTTCGTAATCAGCAGACAAAAAGAGTTCATTTTATATAGGTCATGATCTGTCCCTGGAAGTGAGAATAAACGCGATTTAGGGTTCAATCTCATGGGTTACTAGCAAACTGGGGTCAACTCAGCCAAATATTGAGAGTTGCATTCCCTTCCTAGATAGTGAGATGACATTGCAAAATGCAGTATTAATGCAACAGAAATACTTTGTAAACCACGATCACTGTTTTTAGACAGACATCATCACAAAGTGGCATTTAAGTGGGAGATCTAGATGTAGAATGCTTTGGTTTTGACACTTTGAACAATTCTTACGGTCTGGGGCCAAAATCTCAAGGTTTTTCAATCGTAAGTTTTGAAGTCTCAAGGTTATAGGTTCCAGAAAGTGGAAGGTCTGATCATATAGTCAACAGAAATGCTTGGATATCGGCTGTCCACTTGTCCCCGTTGAATGAGAGAGGTGGTCTACTGAGCCAAGCTCATCCCACTGATACTTAAGAGCTGCCTATATCACACGATAAGGCCGGTTTGTGATGGAAAAGGTCGCAATGTTCGCTTCACAATAAAAGTCGCTTAAAGCAAAACTATTGAAATTGAAGGCTAGACGTCGTCATCTACTTTGGCACATAATTGTTTCCCTAGCTATATTGAGGAAAGTAGTTTACACTGTATCTTTCGTAAGTTAATAACAAAGGGTCTCTTGCAAACGGCTTTGTGCTTGGTGAAAAGTAAACGTAAGACTGTCAGTAAATTTCGATATGCACAAAACTCAACTTAGCAAACTTGAAGGCAATATTGTATATTATGATCAGTGGAATTGCATACTAAACTTACCTTTGAATCAAGGTTCCATGGTTCCATGCCCTCATCATCACCGCCACAGTTCAGGAGGCAAGGGGGCTCACGCCAGAGTAATGAAGCGTACAGAAATGCTGAGTTTGTTGTACACCGGCGTATTTTAAACAGAGACAACAGAGGTTGTCTATGGAATTAAGTGTGCAACGTACAAAAAGTTCAGTTTCCAGATTGCCCGCCTCCATTTTGAATTTCAAAACGCACATGATCTTGTTGTTGCTGTTGCATTGTTTATTGAACCAGTCCTCCAGGCTTCCAGCAGTAAAGCCAGCCAGCCTGCTCAGCTTTAGCCAAGAACTGGTAGAGATAGGACATCGGATCGAGTTTCTTGTCCAATGCATTCTCACAAGGTAGATGAAAATGGTTCGCTGTGGAAGACTCCTATCTGAAAAGTGGAAAATGACTATTTCTGGTGGAAGAAGCATGAAAAATAGGGGGGGAAAATGTCGTACATTCCACTCCTCTTCGCATATTTGTCTGCTGGTGTTCATTTCA